>PISX010003219.1:19711-142360 GCA_004024625.1 Mellivora capensis | reverse complement strand
TCTCAATGTGGTTTTAATTTGAATCTCCCTGATGGCTAGTGATGATGAACATTTTTTCATGTGTCTGATAGCCATTTGTATGTCTTCATTGGAGAAGTGTCTATTCATATCTTCTGCCCATTTTTTGATGTGATTATCTGTTTTGTGTGTATACAGTAGTTCTTGGCAAAACCGCTTTAATGTTTAAACAGAAAATAATGTGAAGGGAATTTAAGTTCTGAGGATTAGACTCAAACTCAAGATATGGTGGTCTACTCCCACTTCTTTTTTTTTTTTTAAGATTTTTATTTATTTATTTGACAGACAGAGATCACAAGCAGGCAGAGGGGGGGCGGGGAAGCAGGCTCCCTGCTGAGCAGAGAGCCCGATGTGGGGCTCGATCCCAGGACCCTGAGACCACGACCTGAGCCAAGGGCAGAGGCTTAACCCACTGAGCCACCCAGGCGCCCCATCTACTCCCACTTTTTAATGCATCGAAATATTGTATTTGGCTATTTTGAAACATCTTCCTGAGTTATAAAAGAAAGACAAGACTACATATAAAGAGCATCCAGATTTTCATAAAGAATAGATTTGTGTTTCTCAATGTCTATAAAATCTTCTACCATATATTGAAAATGCAGAAGAAACTCTCCTACAAAGAAAGAAATTTAGGATGAAGGGTAAAAGATGATACATTGGAAGAAAAGAAGCCTGAAACCGTTTTTGTGTCAAAAAGAAAATTCAGCAGAAGAATCGAACCTTTTATTTTTGTCCCAGGACTTAATAATTCAATTGTATTTTTCCCCTAAAAAAAAAAAAAAAGAAAAACCATAACAATGATTGTATTAGTTAAATAAGTACTTTTTTTGCTTTAAAAATCTTATAACATTAGGATCAAATTACTTCCAAATTTAACTTGATTGATTTCTGAGTAAGGCATACTGTTTTCAAATGAAATTCTTGTATTCTAGAGCATATTACCAACAGCCAAAAAGCCAGAGAGGAAAACCGTATTGTTTTAAAGCATGCTTGAATAAATAAATGTTCTGAAGATCACTAATTGCCAATAACATTATTTGGAAGGTTTCGAGGTAATCTGGTTTGCATTAAACATATTTACACTTTAAAATGCCTTCATGAATGAAGTCAAGCTTTACGGCAAACAGATGCTAAGAAATATGAAAAATGGAGAGTTTTGCTGTATTGAGATTATCATAATCTACGGGATTTATTTCACCAGATTTTGGATAACCGCTTGGCATTATTTTTTTTTTCCAGAGAGCACAGTCCGATGAACTAGAAAAAATTGAGAAGCACGGCCGGATCTCCAAAGACAAGGAAAACGCCAAGTCCCTGGACAAGCCCGAACAGTAAGCACACTCAGCACCTGTAGAAGGCGGCCGGAATACCGGCAGCCTCTGTCCATTCAGAAATGTGGTGTTCTCCCGGCATAATTGTTCTGAATGATAGGAGGATAAGCATCTCTTTATATGAATTATATTTTTCCTCTTCACTTGGCTTTATTTCCTTAGGTTCCTTTATGAACTGTCCTTAATCCCCAACTTCTCAGAGCGAGTCTTTTGTATTCTGTTCCAGTCCACGTTTTCAGAAAGCATTTGCTCAATTCGTCGCAAACTGGAGTTGCTGCAGAAATTGTGCGAGGTGGGTTCTGGGCCACAGAATGCTGACGATTGAGTTCTGACGTTTCATTGTGTCTGGTCAGGTTCATATTTCGAGAACATTTTCTTTCATGTACTCTACGTACGCGTACGTTTGCAGGAGAGCGGTTCCACGGAAGAGAACATACCACGACTGGTTTCAAGATCGAAGAGAAAACTCCGAGGGGCTCCTACCACCAAGGGGCCCTGTTACAGGCGGGCACTTGTCATGCTCCTACCTCTGTGGCTTCTGTCCCTTCTGTCCCTTCTGCTCTTGCCAAAACAAACTCGTCACTTCCTGTAGTCCTCTCCTACATCAGACTTCGGATTGGATGTGATTTGAAGGCATTTTATTTACTTTCCCTCAGTTTTGGAAGGGGCCTTCAACAAATTGTTACTGATTCTACCCAAATGATCTAGGAACAGCTGTATGATTCAACAGGAGATAAATATTCTTCTGAAATCAAAGAGTAAATGCCTGGCAGAAGTTACCGATATTACCATTTAAAACAGTTTGTCAAAAATCAGTAGTGCCATTCGTTCCGGTTGTGGCCAGCCATTTTGAAAGCAAGATGTTCCCAAAGACACGTTTTCAGGGGAAAAGAGACAGGCAAATTCCAGCTAAGCTTTGGGTTTTGGAAGACGTTGAGTGTGAACTGTTCAGGGATGCGTCTAAATTTGGAAATTACTCTTTATAACTGTGTTTTGGTTTCCCACGACGGATGCCCGAAATTTCTGTTGCTGCAGAGGTGGGTCCGGTTAGGGCGAGGGCAATGACATTATTTTGTCGTAGTTCTCACATTGGAGCCTTCGTTGTTTTCCATGCAGTTGCATCCCAGAAATAGCCTAGGATGATACCTCTCAGTGTACAGATGCGTACCTGAATGCTTGTAGGTGGTACAGTTAACTTTGGAAAACACGGCTCTTAAAATATCCTGATACTAAGCAACGACACAGTCTGAATGTGACCCAAGATGATTAGTATAGTATGAGTATCTGCCACTGACTTAAGATAATCCAAAGACTTTGTCTGAGAGAGAAAATGTTCTTTATCCTGTTTTACAGACATTAAAAAATGGCCCAGGGGTTATGCAGATCCTGGGTTTGGTTCTTGCTTTTGGCAACTACATGAATGGTGGGAACAAGACTCGAGGACAGGCGGATGGCTTCGGATTGGACATTCTTCCAAAGCTGAAAGATGTCAAAAGCAGTGTAAGTATTTTGTATGAACGAATGTAGACAAATTGCGGATTAGATGTTTTATTTAGTAATAAGTTTGACTTTAAGCCTATTGTAATAAATGTTTCTTTATGTTCCAAAGTCTTTATGTTCTGAGCTAGGAAAAAGTATATGGCCATCATATGTTTATGGTTTTGTGAATAATGTTCCCTAAAGTGAAAAATTCTGAATCCTGTGTCTAATGAATAATCGAGTAGATGATTTTTAAAATAAAAATAATTATTTTTCACCCTATCATTACCATGTCTGCTTATATTTATTCTTTGGGAGTCTGAGGATTAATTAATTTTCATAAATCAGACGGTATTCCTCTTCTCTTCTGTGTTAAGTAATGGAGGCCAGCAGGCTTGTGTTTTATTTTTAAAGATTTTATTTATTTGACAGAGAGAGCGATCACAAGTAGGCAGAGAGGCAGGCAGAGAGAGAGGAGGAAGCAGGCTCCCCACTGAGCAGAGAGCCCGATGTGGGACTCAATCCCAGGACCCTGAGATCATGACCTGAGCTGAAGGCAGAGGCTTAACCCACTGAGCCACCCAGGCACCCCAGGCTTGTGTTTTAAAAACAAAACAAAGATGGGTGAAAGTAGATTGTAAGTAAAATGTAAAAGATGCTTTTCTACATATTATCCTCCCCTTCATACTGGTATATGTGGGAATGCCGAAGTCTTTTTGCAGGACTAATTAATTTTTGATCCTACTTCTATACTTGTATTTGTTTAAAATTAACATCAAAGAGACTATGAGAGTGTCAGTAAAAATATAATATTAGGGAAACAACCATGATGGCTGGAGTTAATATCTGAGATCGTAAACTTAGAAAGTAATAGAATTCTGTTTCTCTGATAAAAGAATGTCCACACAGAACCATGTAATAAAGGCAATTATGGTCATTTTTAAAAATAATAAATCTAAGTAAATGACTGTCTCATCGAAATGGAAATACTAGAATTGTTTGAATATAGTTGACTCTGGAATGGTACAGGGGCATGACCTCCTGCTCAGCTGAAGAGCCACACATAACTTTTGACTCTCCCAAAACTTAACTACTAATAACCTACTGTTGATAAGAAACCTCACTAATAATATTAGTCAGTTGACACCTATTTCCTATGTTATGTGTCACATGTATGGTATTCTTACAATAAAGTAATCTAGAGAAAATAAAATGTTAAGAAAATCATAAGGAAGAGAAAATACATTTCCAGTACTGTCCTTTATTTGTTGAAATATATGTGTGTGTAAGTGGACCCGTGTAGTTCAAACCCATGTTCAAGGGTCAACTGTAATTTCCCGCATAAGAGAGAGACACTTTGTTTGTGTTGGCCAACAACGCATTTGCTCATTCATTCATGCTTCCACTCATTCATTTACCATTCTTTCACTGAATTCTGTGAAATCTCCCACACTACTTTTCCAAAATTAAATAAAGCCATCATCCTGTCTTGGAACACCAGCAGCATATAGTTTTTGAGATTTTTATGGTTCTATTTGTAAAGATACTATTATATTTGTATGGAACAAGTTTCACAGGAACCTCCAATATGTTAGCATGATAAATCACATTGGTTCAAAAGCAAAAGCTCTCTTCTAAGCACTTGAATGGTTCTGAACAACTGATTGTTGGATTGAAACAGGTAACATTTGCAAATAACCCTGGAACAGAAATAGCATCAACATAATACTTAATTTATAAAAATGGATCAGAAATAGATTCTGATAATTCTAATTACATATGAATAAGAGATGATTTGCTTTTTATAATTGGTTGATACATCTTATTCAATCCCCCAGTAAGTTAAATTTTATAATTTAAATAACTAAGGAATAATTTAGATAAAATGGCATGATAAAATTAGGAAGCCAGATTTTATTTTATAATTTCACTTGCATTCTCATAAGAGTTAAGCAAAGTCTTCCTGATTTGGTTCTTTCTCTATAAAACAAATATAACTGTGTCTACTTCTTAGTACCATTTGTAGACCTGCATGGACAGAGCTAGATCACTCAGAATTTTTACTCTGCGTGTCTATCAGCAGGCATTTAATAAATGTCTCGTTAACTGATTCAAGTGCTGTTAACCATTTCATTGATTTACGTTAGGAAAGAGAAAAAAAGTTGCTTACATTATTCAAAAGCAAATATTCTTTCTAATAAACATTTTATTATTGTAATATATTACTGTATGGTATAATAATTTGTTATATTATTATTACGATGAGGGAAGTCTCTAAAAGGTGTATTTCCATAGCATGTCAAACTAAATTATAAAGGGATATTGCTTTTTACAAATAGAGGGAAAATAGTGGTTAGATTGAACATTTCAGGGGATGTAGTTTGTCTTAATGTTTTTTTTAAAAAAAATGTATATTTGCCCTCCCACGTTATCTAGTACTAATTTCAAGGGATGCAAAAGAAGAGAAATCATTAATTCTCCCAAGTGTGCCAGAAAGGGGATGAAAAGCTATTCATCGAAAACTATTAGTATAGGAACAATCCTACATTTTCTTTTCTATAGAAATACACACATTGCATTATTTGTAGCTCTGAGGATATTAATTCCTCAATCTCAGTGGTTGATGTAGCAATTTATAATATGTATTTGCATTTTTAGAGCTTCTGCTTACTTAAAATAACACTTAACTTTATTTTTCCTAATCTCTAAACTAACACATTTCAACCAGTCCTACTGTTGAAATGATACCTGCTGGTCCAGAAATGGTATGGTAATGCCGGCAACATTTAGTCATTTCAGCTAAAATGTAGTTAATACCTTTTAATAATAAAGCATGACAATTAATGAACTAATTATCTGATCCAGGAGGGCAAAAACAAGAAAGTACTCACAGTTGAGGCTCCACCCTTGAACATCTGTCCCTCCCCTTGGAGCTCAGATTAGAGCATTGGGAAAAACAGGATCTTCTGTGCCATGAAACTCCTTCAATGCAGGGGCTGGAGTTCTTTGAAATATAGAATTTCACATTTTATTCTGAATGTTCTTTTATATATTGTTTTACTGGAAAATATATTACTTGACACTGTATACTTCATGATTTAAAAAATGTATTTTTATTTTGGTCTTCCTGCCTAGGACAATAGCAGAAGCCTTTTGTCATATATTGTTTCCTATTATCTTCGAAATTTTGATGAGGTAAGACAGTTTTTACATGTAGTTCAGTTTTGTTATTCTTTGTTGTTGAGTGATGGGTGGGATTTGTTGTTGTTTCATGATTGCCATTGTCATTGCATTCTTATTTATATTAATGCTGGCTCGTTTTAAAATTGTGTGTTTCTTGCTAATTAGGATGCTGGAAAAGAACAGTGCGTTTTTCCACTGCCAGAACCCCAGGACCTTTTTCAGGCCTCACAGATGAAGTTTGAAGATTTTCAAAAAGATCTCAGAAAACTAAAGAAAGACTTGAAAGGTAACTTATAATCTTTAAGAATCATGTTTGTATGACCTAATGGTTTTTTAATGAGAAAAACACACACAGACTTTTCAATGTTTTCTAAGAAAGTAAATCTGTAACAGCTTTGTAAAACTACATTTTTTCTTTTAGTGTGGCAAAAGAAAAATTCTACCAACAGTCTTATCCTTTTGTTGCTTAAAAAGTTATATATATTAGACGTTTAGCTACTGAGTAGTTAGTAGCTAGTATTGGTTATTTGAATAGTAGTCCCTTTCATCAGGAGCAAATTTGGTCATCTTGTTTTCACTTGATAGCCAGGAGCATCGGTACATCGATCATGTTATTGTTAAAAGAGAAATAGTTCCTCCCTATCCTCCCCCTTGGTATACTTGCCCAAGATGTCATGGCTTATCAACTTTCCTGGGAACAGAGATCTTCTTTCACATATTTGGTCAAAAAACACATGCATGTATAACATTTTATTGTTGGTCGAGAAGCCTTGTATCAAATCGTTTTGATAGGAGTCTGAAATTTTTCAGATTTCTAAATTAACATTTAAGGGGCACTTGGTAGCTCAGTCGCTTAAGTGTCTGACTCTTGGTTGCATCTCAGGTCATGATCTCAGGGTCATGAGATCAAGCCTAGGGTCAAGCTCAGTGCTCGGTAGGGAGCCTGCCTAAGATTCTCTGTCTCCCTCTGCCCCTTCTCCCGCCTTTCTCCCTCTCTTAAAAAACAAAATAACCAAAAACAAAAAACCCCGAAGCATTTAAAAAAAAAAAAGCCATCCAAATTCTAAAGGAAGAAGTAAAACCATCAGTATTTGTAGAAGATGATATTTGGTATATAGAAAACCCTGAAGACTCCCCCCAAAACTATTAGAACCAATAAATTAAGTTTCAGGTACAAAATCAAAATAGAAAAATCCATTGCATTGTTGCACACCAACAACAGATTATCCAGAGGAGAAGATAAGGAAGGAATCTCATTTACAATTGCATCAAAAAGAATAAAATACCCAGGAATAAGTTTAACAAAGAAAATGCAGCTGTGTACACTAAAACCTGTAAGACATTGGTGAAAGAAATTGAAGATAATACAAATAAACGGAAAGCTATTCCATTCTCATTATTTGGAAGATTTAATATTGTTAAGAATGTCTGTGTTACCCAAAGCAATCTATAGATTGAATGCAATTCCTATCAAAATTCCAACGGTGTTTTTCACAGAATTAGAACAAATGATCCTAAAATTTGTAGAGGAACCACAGAAAATCCCAAAGAGCCAAAGCAATTTTGAGAAAGAAGAGTAAAGCTTAAGGCATCACACTCCCTGATTTCAAGCTATATTACAAAGCTATAGTAATCAGAACTGTATAGTATTGGCATAAAAACAGACACATAGATCAACTGAGCAGAATAGAAAACCCAGAAATAAGCCCATACCTGTACGGCCAATTTATGAGAAAGGAGGCAAGAATATACAATGGAGAAATGACGGTCTCTTCAATAAATGGGGTTTGAGGAAACCGGACATCCAGATGCCAAAAAAAAAAAAAAAAAAGAAACTGGACAGTATCTTACCCTATACCTCAAAATTAACTCAAATTAGGTTAAAGAACTGACTGTAAGGGCAGAAACCATAAAACTGGCAGAAGAAAACAAGCAGTAAGCTCCTTGATATCAGTCTTGGTGATATAATTTTTGGATCTGACTCCAAACGGAGTGGCAACAGAAGCAAAATACACAGATGGGACTACATCAGATTAAAAAGCTTCTGCACAGCCAAGGAAACTGTCAACAATGGGACGAGTCACCGTACTGAATGGGAGAAGATATTTGCAAATGTTAAATCCAATAAGGGGTTAATACTGAAAATATATAAAGAATTCCTACAGTTCAATAACAAAAACACAAACAACCCACTTAAAAAATGGGCAGAGGATCTGAATAGACATTTTTCCGAAGAAGACGTACGATGGTCAACAGACATGTGAAAAGATACGCAGCATCGCTGACCGTGAGGGATACGCAGTTAAAACTGCCGTGAGATGCCACTTCACACCTGCTGGAATGGCTAGTGTCAAGAGGACAAAAAACAAGAACCATTGGCGAGAACGTGGAGAAAAAGGGATCCGCTTGCACTGTTGGTAGTGGTATAAATTGGGCAGCTACTGTGGAAAACAGTATGGAATTTCTCCAAAAAATTAAAAATATAACTGTCATTACGGCCAGCAGTTCTGCTTCTGTGCATATATCTGAAGACAATGAAAACACTAATTTGAAAAGGTATATGCACCCCTCTGTTCATTGCAGCATTATTTACAATAGCCAAGATCTGGAAGTAACCGAAGTGTCCATCCATAGATGAGTGCATAAAGATGTGGTATGTATGTGTATATGTATGTGTGTGTGCGCAACCACAGAGGAATATTACTGAGCCATAAAGAAGGATCAAATCTTATTTGCAACAACATGGATGGACCTTGAGTGTATTTTGTTCAGTGAAATAAGTCTGACAGAAAAAGAAAAGAAAAAAATCTTAAAAAATGAAACAAAGTTCATAGATACAAAGAACAAACTGGTGGTTGCTAGAGGGGATGGGTTTGGTTGGTGGGCAAAATGGGTGAAGGGGATCAAGAGGTACAAACTGCCAGTTACGAAACAACGGTGTCATGGGGATATAATGTCATGTATAGCATGGTGACTTTGATCGGTAATATTACAAATCTGAAAGATGCTAAGAAAGGAAATCTTAAGAGTTTCCATTACAACTGGAGCACCTGGGTAGCACAGTTTCAACTCAAGTCATGATCTCATGGTCATGAGATCGAACCCTGAGTCAAGCTTTGCACTCACCATGAAGTCTGAGTCTTCAGTCTCTCTCTCTCTCTCTCTCAAAAATAAATAAGATCTTAAAAAAAAAAAGAGTTCCCATCACAAGGAAAAAAAATAATTAACTGTGTGCGGTGACCGATGTTAAGTAGACTCATTGTGATCATTTCACAATGTATACAAATATTGACTCATTATGTTATACAACTAAAACTAAAACAATCTTATATGTCAATTGTACTTCAGTGATAATTTTTAAGATAAAGAGATTTTAAGTGAAAAAAGGTAATATTTAAACAGAAAATTTACAATTTTATCTTAGTTTTCTATGTAAAATCTCTGTCTTCCCTTTATGAGCGTGAAGCTTCTTCTTGCTGCAGAGTTGAGACCGTCTCAGCTGTTTCAATCTCTTGCTAAAGCAGATAGAGAATAAATACATTTATGTGAGATTTTCATTTGATGTATTGCTAGATGAGAAGAAGGTTGGTTACCAATTCCATAAGTCAAATATGATATCACTTTTTAAGAGATTGATCTCAGTTTTGATGGACTTATCCAAAGATTTTGATTTGTAATCCAATTTATGGAGTTGTCATAGTCTCATCACAGACACTTTTATATGAATTTCCATCAACAGAGCAACATTATGTGGTTTGTATTTTCTTTCTCTTTTTTTTTAATTTAGAATTTTATTTTTTGTATGTGTGTTCCAAGATTCCTTGTTTATGCACCACACCCCATGCTCCATGCAATCCGCGCCCTCCTTAGTACCCACCACCTGGCTCCCCTAACCTCCCACCCCCTCCCCTCCAAAACCTTCCATTTGTTTCTCGGAGTCCAGTCTCTCATGGTTCATCTCCCCCCTCCAATTTCCCCCCAAACACTCCACAACACTTGGTGCATGTCAGCATTTGCTAGGTGCCGTGGATAATCACAGATACAATCATCACTGCCAAGGAGGGTAAAATTCTGTCACTTAGATGCTCTCACTTAGAGCCTCAGTTAAGGGTGCTCATTGGCTGAGGCCAAGAATGACCACCTTGATGCCAAAAAACAAAAACCAAAAAACTGTAAAACTCTGTTACATTTATATAATACTATGATACTATGTATTTAAGTATGATTTCTTAAAACAGTAAGAAACCCAACCATTCATGCATGTGTAGTGTGTGTTATACTTCAGCATTTGCCGGGTATCCTGGTTTGCCTATAAAGTTTGGCATTCGTCTGTCTCCCTGTCTCTGTCTCTATGATGTGGTGCTGGGGGCGTTTCTGGAATATCTGGAAAATAATTCTCACTTGGATCAACAATTTGGTCTTGCAGAGGGGTCTGTGGTTTGCGGGTGATCTAACGAATGAGAGGAACGGTAATCTTCTCACCAGGGGATTTCTGTTGGCTTTGGTAGGTGCCTCACTTTGGAAAGTTCCTTCATTTATTTTTCATATCTACATAGTTTCTCACTGCAGTTAATCAGTGTACATGTAGCCATGAAAACGCCAGGTTCTCACAAGTCTTAGAGCTGAAATCAGGGAACCAGCACACACCAGCTAGCGGTTTGGAAAAGGACGAGTAACCAGTGCCGCTGAGTACTGTTTCCTCTTGCACATCTGTCTTCTTAAGCAACGTGGCTAACTGCACAGATTAAACACTGAGCAGGCATCTGGGCAATTTTTAGTACCCGGAGGGAAGAGAAGGTGATGATTTTAAGCCTCACAATATATACTTTCTGTTGGGGTCAGACACGTTTCTCTAAAAAGCCTATTCGCTCAACTAGTACCAACGGCCTTTGCTCTCCCAGTGTGTTCTCATTTATCTGCAGAGTGTTGCGATTTGCTGCTCTAGAGAGGGAAAGTTTCATGACCAAATGAATGTAAGGAACGCTGGGATAAGAACATTTAAAGGGAATTCACCTGTTCTCTGAAAGAAGAGTTGACCAGTAGTTCTCCACAGACTTCTCTAGTCAGTGGAACGTATTTTAAGAAATGCAAACCTGGTACCATGTTGGTAACAGAAGCATGGCATTTGCCTCTGAGGAGCTTACAGTGAAAGTGGGGAAATTAAACTTAGTTTATGAACTAATATAATTATATATTTCTGTTCTTGTAACAGAACAGATTATGAGATTAGCTTTAAGAGCTATTTACAAGGCTGCCAAACTCTGAGGTAGCCTTTAAACATGGACAAAATCATAATTTAATGATATGTGTTACGTTTTGCTTTTCCAATATTTGAGTCTTTCCATTGGGGGGAGAAAGGTATTTTGTGACACAAGGAAGGAAATCTTATGTGCTGAAATTTAAATTCATTTTCTGGGAAAATTTTAGCATGACGGTAGCATTTCATATCAATAAAGCATAAAATAAAATGGTCTTGGGTCCCTTTTTGGAATGAGATAGGTATAAATGGGCATGTACATTGATATGACTGAATGGGAGTCAAATTGGAGACTATCGGATTATGTTACTTTTGATGTAATTTAACATAATGTCTACTTTGACAAATAGCTTGTTAAAATGATTCCTTCTAAGTGATCAAATTAGGTAATTCATTTAGGAAGCTTCAAATAGCCTATTCACTTTTTTCTTTCTTTTTTTTCCAGAAGCAAGTTGTTTTAAGAAAGTTTAGAAAATGAGAGATGATGTGTATAAAGAATTTATCCCAATACTATCCGATAAATATTTGCTATTCATAAGAAGGAAAAAATAGAATAAATACTGTGATTAGTTTGATAAAATATAGACTATAGCCGTTAAGTTACTCATCTTCTGCCTCTATCAGTTCTTTTTTTCTTTTTACGGACTTGATTTATTTCTAAGGAAAGACTGGGAAATAATGTGTTATGGCTCAGGCATTTTTAATAAAACAACTGAATCTCATTTTAGCATTTTATAAGAACATCCACTATATTTGCTCTCTGTAGTTGCTCCCAAGATTTCCACAGCTCCAGGGTGCTCCCCTGGCTTTCTTAGCTCAGTGACGTATAGTTTGTTAAGCAACCTGATCTGCTTTTGATCTCTTCTGGCTGTCAGCAGCGTTTCTTGATGCAGTCCTGCCAAATGACGACTTCTGTTCCAGTGCCTTTCTCAGCTAGAAATTGTAGCAATTGCCACATGATTTAAATCAACTCAGCATGTACAGGGCATTGAGTAATTAAGTTACCGGAACTGGGCAAGATTGTTCTCATGCAAATTATTTCTGTACCTCTACTCCTCCCCCCACCTTCAATAAGAGACTGGAAAATGTTTAAAATTCATGAATATCTTTCAATTGAAGTCATGTCTATGTTCAGAGAGATACAGGAAAGCCCCATCTTTAAAATTGTTTTTATTGACTTAAATTTGTGCATAGCAATTTTGTTTACAATGGTACATTTCTGATTTTTTTGCTTGAGGGAAAAATGGTATTATAAACTCAATTCAAATGTAACAGTAGCCTTTTAAAAAGTAACATTTTATTACGATTTTAAAATGAGTGTAAGTTCAGCATAGGGACATCAAACAACACTCAAAAATGTGGAGAAAAAAGTATGTTTATCTGAGATTCTACAGTCCAATGATAAATAACGTGAGTATTTGGTATGTTTTTATCTGGTGCGGGCGTATATTGCATGTGTATACACAAATTACACCATTGGAGCTATGACACACATCATTGTTATGTTCTCTGCTACATAGTTGGGTCATTTAATTAATTCACATTTATATTCTCATTATCTTTATTCAGCTTTGGCTTTGCTTTCATTTGCTCAGTATGAATTCCTTCCTTCCTTCAAACATTCACTGTCTTGCTCTGTACTTAGTACAGACTTTCAACTTGAAGACTGATGTTTTCCTTAATATCTTCAAAATTCTCACAATTATCTGTTCCGTGTTCATCACTTTTCTTTCCTTTACCTGAAGCTCTTTTTAGGTGTACATTGGAACCACTTCAGGCTCATTCTCTGTGTCTCCTGACTTCTTTCATAGTTTAAAAATCCACCACCACCACCTTTTTTGCTGTAATCTTCATGAGCTCCTCAACATTGTTTTCTAGTTCATCGAGTCTCTCTTTGACTCTGTCCAATCTCTTTGACTCTGTTTGTATTATCAATGCAACTAGTTACAGTAATATTTTTGTTTCCAAGTTTTCTAATACGATTTTTTTATCACATGTATTTTTCCTTTTAAAGTAATTTCTTGTTCTTATTTTAGATATTATCTTTCTTTTATCTCTGATGTTAATAAAAATATATCGGAGCCCATTTTGGATTTTCTGTAGTTTTTGTTTCACCCAAAAGGAATCCATCTTTCATTTGTTAATAGTTACAAGCTGTCTTTCTATTCATGTTGGTATTGGAATGTTGATTTCATACAAATGTCAGAAAATTACAACCTGTGTATTAATTGCGCCCTCTTTTCGTAAGTCAAGTTCAGTTGGGACATAACTGTATGCACGTAATTATGTATGTATTGTCTGTGATTGCTTCTGGGTTGCAAACTGAGGCTTTGACAGAAACCATCTATCTGTCCCTTGCTCTCTCCCTTCTCCTGAACCCCCAACCCCCAAATCCTTCATTCTCTTGATTTCTTTCAATTGCTTTAACATGGCCTGTTTGGGTCCCCCAGGCCAGAACCAAAGCTTCTATTAGCAGCCTGGGACTCCCACCCTTTGCCTATGTGAATGTGCATATTAGGCTTATTACAGATTCAGTATCAGGCTAGCGACTGACTCAGCTGAGGTCTTGCCTGGAAAGCTGAGCTGTGTCTGCCTATGCTTGCGGCCCCGGTCACACAGCTGCTTGTGGACTGTAGCTGTTCTCATCCTCCTTTCATGATCTGGAGAGCTCAGTCATAGCTCTGAGTTTCCGTGAGTGAGACTGGTTCCATTTCTGGCTGTGTAAACTCTCCCTTCACCAGTCTCTGCAGAAGCCAAGATCTTTACCTTCTTCTCTAAATGCACACTCCAGTGACCTCTTGCTTCAGCACTGCTTATTAATGTGGGCTCCTCTCATGTTTCTGGTCCAAGGAGATATTCACATTTTTAAAAGCATACTGTGTTGTTTGTTTTTTTCTTTTTATGTTTTCATTTATTGCTATGTATTTTCAGCAGAAGGAAGGCTCAGCCTATGAATTCATCATTCCATTTGACTGGACATCTGTATTCACTTTTATAACTTACATGGTTTTTCCCACTGAAAATTAGAACATGAGCATTTTCCCATGCCATTTAATACAATTCAAAAACCATTTCAGATGATTTCATAATAATCCTTCTATGATTGTGCCATAATTTAGTGAGTAATTTGATGCTTGTAAGAAAGAAATTAGACTTTTCCCAATTTTCCCTACTCTTAAGAAATATGTTGAACATCTTTATTCATAGTGTTTTTATTCTATCTCATTATTTCCTTAACATAGATTCCTAGAATTATTACTGGATCAGAATCAGTGAACTTTTTTCCAGATTCTTGGTAAGTTATTAGATTGTAAGGAATCTTGGGGATATTATAGTCTAATTCCTTAATTATCATTCAACAAATGTTTGTTAAATTAATAGAAAGTACAAATGGAAAATAGACCCTTCCCTCATAGTTCATAGATGAGTAAGAGGGCCAATAGTTATATGAATAACCACTATGTGGTGTAATAAATATTTAGTTATATAAATAAGATACTACAGGAACACAGAATTTTATATATATATATAACGAGAAATTTTTTTTAAGATTTTATTTATTTGAGAGCGAGAGAGAGCATGAGAGGGGAGAAGGTCAGAGGGAGAAGCAGACTCCCCATAGAGCTGGGAGCCAATCCCAGATGCGGGACTCAATCCCAGGACTCTGGGATCATGACCTGAGCTGAAGGCAGTCACTTAACCAACTGAGCCAGCCAGGCGCCTGAGAATTATATTTAAATCAGACTTTGAAATATCAGTAAAATTTCCTCCAGGGAAAGAAATATAAAATTTCAGCAATGGGAAGGAGCATGAGCAAAGTCACCAGTCTTGCCACTATTTTGGTTTTTAATTATCTATTGACCCATGAGGCCAGGGATTTCTTAATTTATATCAGGTTTACATCTGAGGGAGGGATAAGAAAATATTCATACCTGAGTTGGCTCACTGCAACAAAATTAGTAAATATGGTCAGAATTGTGCCTATGTATGGTTTGATAAAGCCTCCCCAACCAGTAATTCTTTTTTAAGATTTTATTTACTTATTTGAGAGAGAGGGTGAGAAGGGAGCATGAGAGGGGAGAAAGTCAGAGGGAGAAGCAGACTTCCCGTGGAGCTGGGAGCCCGATGTGGGACTCGATCTTGGGACTCCACGATCATGACCTGAGCCAAAGGCAGTTGCTTAACCAACTGAGCCACCCAGGTGCCCCAACCAGTAATTTTTATATGCCTTTCAAGGTAGCTTGCTTTGCCTACTCTGTGTCAGTGTTTTACATGCATTAACATAATTTAACCCCTATGAGGATATTATTAATCCTCTCTCCAGTGAATTGATAACTACAAGTTAGAGATATTAAATAGCCTGCAAAGGGGGCTGGATTTGAACCTGGGGTACCCAATCCAGAGCTCATCCTCTTAAGGTCAACACTAATGTTGCTCCTGTTAGGGTTTTTCTGAATGGAACCCTTCAGGGAAGATTTGACATTGACTGTCCTTAGCTCTTAGTACATGCCTGACATGTTCTGGACTCAATAAGTAAGTACGTGAACCAATAAAGTAAAGAAATGGATGATAAAATCTGATAAAACTAGAGTATAGGGTGCTTACGGGTGTGGAATTGGAGGATGTCTAGGCAGCCTTGGGGAGGGTCTTAAGGATTGACTGAGGAGTTTGGACTTGATTCTGTGATTGTTGCTTAGACATGGGCATGCTTTTAGGTAAGGGTGCAACACACTGGGACATGCATCTTTGAAAGCCCACCATGAAGATTTTGTGAGTGATGGCTTACAGGGGAGACCAGAAGCAGGAGACTTACCTAGCTGGTCATAGATGTCAAGGGCATAAACTAAGTTCCTTGTGGTTGGAATGAGAGGAAACAAGGGTATGGGAGTTCTCCGACATACACTAGAACAAGATTCTGTGATTGCACTGATGTATAGAAAGTAAAGAAAAAAGAGGTCCAGGATGACTTTAATTTCTAGCTTATATACCTGGATGGAGGCAAACCTATCACAGAAGGGAACACGGGAGGAGTGAGTAGAGGTGGAAAGTAGTCTATGACTTATTTTAGACTTGCTAAAGTTCTTCAAAATTGAAGAAACTATGTCTAGAATGAAGTAAAAAAAAATATGCAAGGAACATGAAAAACCCACAGTCCTGTTGTGACTTGGCTAAGATCAGAGCTCCGAGTTGTGTCAGTAGCAGATAGCCGATTTCACACACTCATTTCAGCACGCTTTCTGCAACCCACTCACATTTTGGTTCAACGTACGTCACCCACTTAACAGTGAGCTCTATAGCCTGTTCCCTATTACATGTAGTATTGTTATTCCTACTAAAAATCGAGAGCACCCTTAAAATGAGAATGATATTTTAAGAGTACCCTACTAAGGTATATTTTTAATTAGAAATAGGTGAGAACTTAAATCTTTCAAATTATAGCATGCATCACACAGTAGTTGTTGGGCTCTGTTTCTCTTTTTGTATGGCATTTCCTTTTTTTTTTTTTTAAAGATTTTTTATTTATTTGACAGACGGAAATCACAATTAGGCAGAGAAGCAGGCAGAGAGAGAGGAGGAAGCAGGCTCCCCACTGAGCAGAGAGCCTGATGCGGGGCTCAATCCCAGGACCCTGGGATCATGACCTGAGCCGAAGGCAGAGGCTTTAACCCACTGAGCCACCCAGGCACCCCTGTATGGCATTTCTATATGACCTTGTCTTCTGTCATATTATGTGTACCAGTCTCATGTAATGTAATTTTTTTTTACAAGTAATCTATCAAATTTTCATTATCCTAATTTTCATTATCCTAATATTCTCATCTGAAACAGTAGAGCTGTGTTTTTACTGTATGTAATTACCTTGTTGGAATTTTATATGTATCCAGCATGTCCATAAAATATTGAGCCTGGTTTGCTTAAGTCAACTAAGTTTATCCAAATAGGTGTTCTCCTCAAAGGCAGCTGAACTCAGAACTGGCATTTACTGAAGCAGATTTTATTGAAGATGCTTTGTTCAGTTCTTGGAAAAGATGAATAATAAATTGGTTGTTACACTTCAAGAATGTCTCATGTAGTCAAGAAGCCAGGCAGAAGATAATTACCCCGTAGTATAGCAGCATGTTGACAAAT
Source organism: Mellivora capensis (assembly GCA_004024625.1). Lineage (NCBI taxonomy): Eukaryota > Metazoa > Chordata > Mammalia > Carnivora > Mustelidae > Mellivora > Mellivora capensis. The sequence goes on along the minus strand of PISX010003219.1, from coordinate 124,960 downwards.
AGGTACAGAAAGCAGTGTGGAAGGTAAGCCTTCCATCTACCTCATTTGTCAGGCAAGGCTTGAGTTAGGAATTGTTGTTAGAATGAGTCGTGACTTGGGAATACTTTGCAAGTGAAAAATTTATGGAGGGAAATTTGAAGAAGTAAATTGCCCAGTTCCATGGCGTGAGATGAGTACGTTCTGGGAATTGTGACCAATCCTATGTGACTCAAATACAGGCTTAGTGCAGGGAAGTAGAAAATGACAAACCATAGAGATGTGTGGCCATTAGATCACAAAAGCCAGCATAGGCATGCTGGGCAGGAACACTGGAAATGGTTGAGCAGTGTGCCTTTACCTGGAATAGATGGGAAGGAGAATGAGAAAGGGGCAGAAAAGCATTTCAGGCAGAGAAAAAGGCTAAAAGCCCCTGTATTCTCAGAACACAGTGAACATGACATGAGAAAGTTTTCTGATCATGTAGAGTGTAACAAGTTTCTATGCCTTATAAGTCTACATTTTATTCCAAATGCAATATCCAGCCCCTTAAAGATCCTGTTTTAAGGATCTGGAAGTGGAAGGATATGACTTACGTCGTGAAAATATTGGTCTGGCCGGCATAGAACTGGGGAGACCAGTTACAAAGGGACTCAAATAAAATATGGTGGTGGTTTTACCAAAAGATGGTACAGAGAAGATGGAGAGAAACTAACAGGCCTGTCCAATTGTTGGGGCAGTGGGAGTGACATAAAGCAGTTGTATCACTCCATAATCTTTCAGTGAACACACGTGGTTTGCTATAATGTTTTGCTGTTTGTGATGTTTACATTTCTTTGCAAAAGCTTTGAAAGAAATCTATTCATTTTTGATATTTTTTCCAAAGTTAATAAGCTTCAAGTATCTTTCTCTAATCATCCCCCCTCCCCTCCCCATATTAATATGCAGATGCACTCAATTAAAATAAACATTTTTCAAGATTCTTAGATTTTTCATGCTGTAAATCTCTTGAACTCCATTATTTTCAGTGGTAATTTTGCAAGTGGAAGGGAGAGTTAATGAGAAGAAAATCAGGTCGTCGGTCATTCCATTCTAAGATTCGATGCCCTTTATTCACATTAGAAAAAAAACTAGTAAAGTTGTACTTCCTCATGTTCACTAATCACTTGCTTTTCTGACCCAACTTGCCTTGAGAAAACCACAGCTAATTAAAGGTGATTTGTTTTCTGACATTTTGAGTTAAGATATATTTAATTTATAAATTATCCGTGATTGTGGTACAAAGTGTACTTTACAAAAATGTTTTTCTTTTTGTGCAACAGCCAACTTAGATGAATTCAAAGATGTGAGATGCCCTTTCGCACAGGGACCCAATATAAGCAAATTATCACATGAAAGCAGAGACTTCCACACGTAGTACGTGGTCATTAAGGGATTTTATAGGATTAAAGTCATTTTCAAAAGTCTCCATACGAATGTGTCATTCTCTGTAACTGAGGTTCTGCGGTTATTGTTATTTGTTATTTGTGGGGTTTTTGTGTGTGTGTTTTGTATGTGTGTTTCCATTTAAAATTAGCAAACTCCTACTCCTTCTGTGCTCAGCTAAGATGATTTCTCTTCAGGAAGCTGCCTGGATGAACTTGTCCTGTAGGAGCGCACGGGCACAGGTACACTCGTAGCTACGTAAATGGAAATTTGCAGAGATTGCCTGAAAGCATGTTAAATGTGAGAGTGCAAGTGCCAAGAACTTCTTAAATTATACCCAGAATTTCATCTCAGGACACGATTAGTATCTCTTTCAAAAATACAGAAAGTCAGAGGATGGGAACTATTGGCAAAGATGCGGATTAATGAGAACTCCTTTACAGGGATGATGGCAATATAAATTGATGTGCTTTATTTTGAGAACGTGAAGGTCATGGTTGTCTCTGGGCCCAAGGGTAGGATGGAGGGAGCACATGAGACTCTTCCAAAGTATTGATTAAGTTCTGTCTCTTTTTATTTTTTTAAAGATTTTTTATTTAAATTCAATTTAGTTAACAGGTAGTGCATTATTAGTTTTGGGGCATAGCATTTAGTGATTAATCGATTGCAAGTTCTGTTAAGTTGGAAATGTGGGTAAATGTTAAGCACATGCTGTGTGTGCTCCTCTATAGTGTGACATGTTTTGTAATTTTATTTAAGAGGAAATAAGAACAGTCAGCCACCCGGGAATATGTTTGAATTAGAATTGAAGTTCAATCGTGTTGGGTCCCCCTAGTTTAAAATGTATGATTACTCAGCCTTTTTTATTCATTATGAAGAAATTATATAGCTTAGAAAATTCAAAGGTAAACACAATTAAAGACCATATGAAATTTAATTAAAAGAACAAGCTATGTTTTAAGTGACTTTAAATACGTGTTTGCAGATGAATTGTACTAATATATAACATTTTGGGGGGAATATTAATCTGAAGAACTGGTGTATCTTCTGGGGAACAATTCAGACAGACATTATGTATAAGCAAAGAATAAAAATAAAATGAAGTACTAGTCTCAGAAAGCCTCTAAGTACTCAGAAAAAGAAAATCCATTCATTTTGGTTTACCGCTTCTACTAGTTCTGAGTGAAGTCAGAAAAGTGGAAACCACAGTTATTATTTAATGGAATTAATTTAATGTGGAGCATTAGGTTAGCAGATTTAGAGGACAGGAAAAGCAGAAAGGAAATGCTCAGGTAAATACTGAGACCAGCTGTCATTCCTGGGGCTTGGAGAACCAAGAGACAAGGCTGGGGCTATCAAAGAACCAAGAAATTCCAGGAGAGCACTCCGTGGGGCTGGGCACTAGAGATTTGCGTCGAGGGTGTGGCCTGGGCCAAGAGTTCTTCAGCAACTTGGATTAGGGACCCTGCAGAACTGAGACTGAGTACCCACAGGAGGAGTCCCACAGAGCTGGTTGAAGAGGACAGGGAGAAAGAGCCCTCAGAGCTGAAACCAGGAGCTCAATGGTGCTGGCAGAACTGGAATGAAGGAGGAGTTTGGAGAGAAGGAGCTCCAGCTAGGATTGGGGACCTTAGAAGGGGGGTTCTGCCTGGCTGCACTGGTACTTTCAAGGGGGTGCCGTGATGCTGGATTGGGCCTACGGAAACAAGCCAGCACTTGGAACCCCTCCTGATGTCGGGGGAGGAAAAGGGTCTGGGGACAGTGCTCAGGGGAGCAGCAAATTCCCATCCGCTGCTCTGCGGGAAATCTGTCAGGAAGCTTGCTGCCAAAGGAGGAAGGTAGTTTGCGGAGACCCAGCTTCCCAGATCCCAGTGTAGACGTGCAGTTTGGGAGCTAAGAGATGGTATCTTAATGGCTGTCACACTGTTTAGTTATTTTATTATTTATTTTAATCAATCTATTTATGTTCGTCTAAGGTGGTCCTACAAGTCTCCCTCATGGCTCTCAAAGCTAAAAACAAGAGGAGATTTATACTTTTTAGAGATCCTTAAGACATACTGTTCTCTCTTCTCCAGCTAGCATTTCTTTAGGCTGTCTTCCCACTTCACTGGGTAATCTTTCTTCGCTGATTTGTAGATGCTCACACAGGTGGTTATATCCATTTCCAAAACTCAAGAGAAGACAAAAATCAGAACAGAGGATAGATAGACGATTCTGACCCAACGTCTAGTACAATAGAAAGGTGCTGTACCTGTTTGAGTAGCACATTATGGTTAGAAATACCCCACATCTTGTTTGGTTCTGACAGGAGTTGACTTGCTAACTCAGTTATCTCCCTGATCTGCGGGTCATTCTTCACAGACCTCGGCCACAATTCTGTGCTACGTGTGCTCTTTACTTCTGTGTCACAGAGTGTACAACTTTATGTGTGTGTCTTTCGAAACTCACGGCTTCTGGCAAACCGTGTAATTTATCAAGAACATCTAAAATAAAAACAGAGTAAGTTAGCATGTAATGAGGCAGTACTACAGGCACTGTGCCCCCCACATACGCTAACCCTTGCGCTGAACTACTGGATGGGATGGTTGCCACCTCCGTGTTGCAGATGAAATAGCTAAGGTTGGCAGGACTCGGGAACTTGTCCGAGGTCTCTCAGGTAATGGGTCGGGCAAGAACAGTTGAAATAAGTCAATCAGAGAAAGACAATTACATGATTTCACTGGTACGTGGAATCTGAGAAACAGAACAGAGGATCATATGGGAAGAGAGGAAAAAAATAAGACGAAACCAGGAAGGGAGGCAAACCTTAAGAGACTCTTAATCATCAGAAACCAACGGAGGGTTGCTGGAGAGGAGAGGGGTGGGGGGATGGGGTAACTGGACGATGGACATTACGGAGGGCATGTGATATAATGAGCACTAGGTGTTCTATAAGACTGATGAATCACTGAGCTCTACCTCTGAAACTAATAATGTGTTATGTGTTAATTAACTGAATTTTAATAAAAAATTTTTTAAAAACCCAGTTCAGATCTAGTTCTCCCACTTCCAAATCCTGGGCTCGTGTTCTAATGTGCTGCTTCTCCATTTTATAGAAATAGTTTACATTTCTTCGTCTACAGGAACAGAATATCAAAGGGAACCTGGAGATACTGGTTATAAGTCCATAAGGTTGGCAAGAGTCCTGAGTATAATTTTCCATAAGATTTCCTTCTTAACCAACAGGGAATGTTAGAGATGATTACAACTGTATTGATAAATTGCTTTGAATTCTTAGAATAGTTTAAAATACTTAAGTCAGAGTTACGACTCTCTCTCTCTCTGTGTTTTGTTTTGTTATGTTTTTGCTTTTGGGATATGTTCAGTAGATTTCACTACTTTCCCTAACTTAAAACCTATAAATCCGCTAAGAAATCTTTAACTTCATTCCATTCCTTTCTAACACTTACTGTTCCTTTGAATGAGAGACTAGCTGGTGCATTGTTAAGCATTTTAAAAGATTTTATTTATTTATTTGTCAGAGAGAAACAGCGAGAAAGAGTGAGCACAGGCAGACAGAGTGGCAGGCAGAGGCAGAGGGAGAAGCAGGCTCCCTGCCGAGCAAGGAGCCCGATGCGGGACTCGATCCCAGGACGCTGGGATCATGACCTGAGCCGAAGGCAGCTGCTTAACCAACTGAGCCACCCAGGCGTCCCTTGTTAAGCATTTTAATAACTCACTCTGCATTTCAAATATTTCATAATTTTCTCAGCTTTTCTTCTGTTCTCTACTCCTGCATATATGCTTCTCTTGTATGGTTCTTTACGTTCCTCGTCCTCTTTTCATTCTGTGAATTTAGGAAACTCAAACTGACAAGACATTTGAGCCCCAACAGTTCACTTTGCTTTAAATATCTTTTGCTAATTTTATGTTTGTAAGCCCAAACTAGAAAACATTTCCATTTGGAGGTGGTCTGTCTTGAAATTTGGTTTCTTAATCACTGGATAAAATGTTGCTTTGGATCTTGAAAACAGACACACCAGTTAAGCATTTTACTCCTTGGGGACATTATGCTTTATCTTTATTTTTTAAAATCTTTTTAATTAATTAATCATATTGATTTCTATTGGATTAATTAATTTATATTAATATGCTTAATTCAAATTTATATATCTATATATTTCACTTATATTCATTAATAAATATATAGGTATATCATATAAAAGAATAAATATATAATAAATAATGTTATTTTTATATATTTATAAATTTATATAATGTATATATAATTGTCATATAAAATATGTTAAGTTAGTAATGATAAAATTGATTAAATTTTAAATTCAAATTAAATTTTAATTATTTTAAAGTTGTACGCTCTTCTAATACCACAACGGAGCCTGGTAGCAGGACACCATCCCAGACGCAGGTAACAGCCCTAAGGGCATCTGTTTTAGTTGACGGACGTCACTCACTGCAGCTTGACTGCATGGGACATTCAGTGAATTCCTTTGTGTCATTGAACATCTGCACATCAGTCACTCAGCTCCAGTTCCAGCATCGGAATTGGAAATAGTGGCCATCACAGTGACAGTACTACTCCAGGGACTCTCAGGGAGACTGAGATTTCTAGGCCAGTCGTGGGTGCCTACGATTATACCTCAAGTCATCATCTAATGATGGGTCTGGTGGAGCAGCCGATATGAAACCAGGCATCTGGCCAGTATTATGAAGACAGTGTATCAACTTCTGTGACAGTCACTTCTGCCTTCAATAAACATTATTGCCCAGTCCTGTGATTTTACTGTATCCTTAGAAAAGGTCAGAGGCTTGCTTTAAGTTCGTACATGCGATATATTAGGGTATATTATATAATACTTATGTTTTATGTAAATCACTTTTATACTCAAGACATTGTAATGTTTGTAATATTTAATGTTAAAGAATTCATTTGCAGGGCACCTGGGTGGCTCAATTGGTTGGGCGTCTGCCTTTCCCTCAGGTCATGATCTTAGGGTCCTGGGATCAAGCTCCAGGTCAGGCTCAAATGGGAGCCTGCTTCTCCCTCCCTCTTTGCCCCTCCTCCCTAGCTTGTGTGTGTGTGTGTATGTACACGTGTGTGTGTGCACACACATGTGTTCTTTCTCAAATGAAATATTTTTTAAACAGAAAATTTAGGAAAAAAATTCATTTGCACAAATCCCAAATATTTGAGCAACTTGCTAATTCTTGAAAATATCACGGTTAAAGATGTATGCATTTGAAGAATTCTAGAACCATATGTCAAATATTATAAGCAGGTTAGTTTGTGGTAAGGATGCTTTTATTATTTTATAGTAAGATGCCGCACCTGTCATCTTCAATATGGTTTGAAACTATGACGTAATAACCCTTTGCAACCATCTTGGGAAAGGTGAATATTTTTCCTTATTTGGAAGAGTAGAGCTTGTAAGTCATCTTTAAAAATCTGCCTGGTAACCATGACGAGTGTGTTCACTGTCACCCCGCAGTGCCAGTCAGACCATCAGCTGAAGAGACATTGTACCTGCGGCTCTAGAGTCTTCCCACTCTTAAACTGGAGCCAGATGCGGAAGAAATCCAAGCTTTCCACTATCTGGGAGGCGTACTTGACTGTTAATATTCCATAGAAGAAGTTGTATGGAAGCCGCCGAGTACCGGGTCCTTTGGTTAGGAGTCTTTAAAAAAAAAAAAAGTCTGAGTTATACAAACTGGGACATGTTGCTATTCTTTGTTGTTGTTTGTAACTTTTTATTTGATATAAATCAAACTTAGAGTAGTTGCAAGCTAGCACATGGAATGCCTGGGTATTGTTTCCCTAGACCATCAGTTGTTTATTTTTGGTCCCGTTGGCTCTGTCATTCCCTCCCTCCTGTCCGCCATATATAGGCGTGTGCGTTTTCTCTTTCTGCACCAGACACGAGCAAGTCGGAGATAACTTGCTTCTTTACCCTTAAATACTTTAGTGTATATATATGCTAAGTACCTGGGCATCCTTTTTTGTGTACACAGTATAATCATCAAAATCAGGAAATTTAACGCTAGAAATTGCTATTATGATAATACTGCACGGACCGTGTTCAGAAGTGTCCTTTATAGCTCTTTTGCCAATCCCTACATCACACGCTGCATTTAATTTTCGTGTCTCCTCGGGCTTATGTAATAGTGCGGTTCCTCTGTCTTTGTCTTTCTTGACCCTGCCGTATTTAAAGACCGCTTCTTTTGTAGACTTCTCCTGCACTGGATTTGTCTGCAGAAACCGTACGTGTCCCTTCTGCAGGCCCCTGATGTCAACATACTGCCAACGGCGAATACTGATGCATCATTTTGGTCGCTTTGCTTAGGGAGTGTCTGCTCGTTCCTCCGCCATGAAGTTATATGGGTTTTTTGTTGGTTTGTTTTTTGGTTTTTATTTTGTTTGTTTGTTTGTTTGTTTTTTACTACCTAGTAAGTAATTTGTGAGGTGAGGCTTGGAGAGTATGTAAATATCTTATTTCTCAGCAGAATTTTACCCAAAAATTCTAGTGTCTGTTAGGGTTTCTGGCCCCATTATTCTTTATTTATGAGCTGAAGCTTGCCGTTCTTTTGTATACATTTCTCTTAAATTTTGGTATAACTTTAATTCCATTTTAAGTTAATTTGGTCTTTAACGTTTCATGAGAGATTAATGAGTATGGATGAGGAGAGGTTAAGGGAAGACTCGTATCCCTGTGCCATAGAGTCTCAGGGCTATCTCTGCTCCAGATTGGTACAGTTTGCTTCCTTTTTCTGTGAAACGTTCTGAGCTAGTAGTAATGTTCAGTCTCAGAAATCAAAAATTTGTCCCTAGGAAATAGGATACGATTTGGAAAAGGAGAACAGCCAGAAATAGTCACGCTTATTATTTTTAGTGGAAAATAGTCTTCAGTAATGTCATCATGTCATCATTTATCATTTTCGTGTATTCCAGAAGAAGTTTGATTTTAAAAGATTAAGTGTGATTTATGCGTGGATTTATTTATGGAGGTTTGTCGTTGAATGTCAAAATTCCCTAAGACCTTTCCTTTGGCTGGTTCACTGGTGGTTCAGAAATTTAGAAGACACACAATGATCTGGTAAGAAACAGATCATTTTTGACTACATAAATGCCTTCTTTTCACTTTATTTTCATAGCACAAGTGATGTATCATCTAAATTAATGAAAGAAGTGTGTGAATATCTTGTGTATTTAATCTCTAAAGGAAAAACCGTGGCAAAATGTATTGTTTTAAAAGGGCGCATGTTGTCTTCTGAAGTTAAATAAGAGCAAATCTCCACTTCTAGGATGTGTTGTGATTCATAGCGTTGAGTCTTTTTGCATTGTCGACCATGTTAAAAGAATAAATATTCAGGCAGCGGGGGAATATATTTTTAAAACATCAAACCTCACCCAAATAAAAAGGCACTCTAATCATTTTGGAGAAATCACAACAGAAATACTGCATCATTTGTTTTAGTCCTAAGAGACTGAACGGGGTCTGTCTGTGTTTTATGTGGGATGTTGTTATGACATTCTTTTTTAAGTTATTTGTGCACATGTGTGCATTAGCATGGGGTAGGTGGGAGGCTGCTAAAAGATCTGTCACTCTTCCATCGTCTTGAGAGTTGTCTCGTCAGGGCTTGCAGGATCGCATGCATGTGTTCCTGCTGCTCACCCGAACAGACTCTCCGGATGTCTGACTGGAGACCAGTTGTTTTAGAATTCTAGACCAGTTTTTGTTTTTCAGACTATGGGCACTCAAGTAGAGGCAATGATATTTTAAGGTTGAAATGAAAGTAGACTGAATTGTTTTCAAATAGATGAAAGGTTATCCTGATTACCTCCTTTGAGTCTGTAACAAACATGTATTTTATTTTATTTTATTTTATTTTTCCAGTCTTCCAAGATTCACTGCTTATGCACCACACCCAGTGCTCCATGCAATGCGTGCCCTCCTTAGTACCCACCACCTGGCTCACCCAACCCCCAACCCCCCCTCCCCTCCAGAACCCTCAGTTTGTTTCTCAGAGTCCATAGCCTCTCGTGCTTCGTTTCCCCCTCCGATTTCCCCCAACAACCTTCTCCTCTTCTTCTCCCAAGGTCCTTCGTGTTATTTATGCTCCACGAGTAAGTGAAACCATATGATAATTGACTCTGTCTGCTTGACTTATTTCACTCAGCAAAAATCTCCTCCAGTCCCGTCCATGTTGATACAAAAGTTGGGGATTCATCCTTTCTGATGGAGGCATAATATTCCACAAACATCTGTTTAAAGATGTATTTTCTATTGAGTTAGAGATTGACTCTTCAAAATCCTTTTGAAGAACATGCTCCAGGTGCACCCTACTACACAACCAGAATTGATACTTGAAATGAAACTTGCTACCCTTAGATTAGATTCCCCGTGTGTTGTACCAGTGGGCAAGACCTAAGGTCCGTATGTGAAGCCAGAGGCAGAAATTCAGTTCTACGTGAACGACTGTCTCCAGATGAGAACCAAAACAGTGGAAGAGCTAATCTCAAAAGTGGAGAGCCCCTCGTCACTAGAAATGTTCACACGCGGGCCGGGAGACTCAGAATAACTATATGTTGTATAATTTTCATGCCTTCATCTCTTGCAGATGTTAGGACATTTTGGAATCAGGTGGAGTCAACACCAATGTCTCCTCCCAAGGCCCACAGAGTACAAACTTGTGAAGTTTTGTTACATAAAATGATGCTGTTTTCCATACATAGCAAATAGGTAAATAAGGAATTTAGAATTGTTTCAGTTTGATTTTGAATCCCCTTAGTAATGGAGTGAATCCATTTAAATGATCTAAATGACCAGGGTGGTATTGCTTCTGATAAGAAACATTAAGCTGTCATGTTTCCCAAGGTCACATGTGAAAAGAAAGTGTAATGCCAACTTCGTACACTCGCAGTTGGTCCCGTGTTCATGCTTAGACCCATCAGTAACCAACTTGGAGAACTTGCTTCTAACAGGTGGAGACTTATGGAAACAGTGACTAACAGAGTTATGGTCCCTCCAATTTCTGAACACAGAAGTAAGTTGAAGAGCATAACAAGTGGTGTCAGAGGGACCTGGTGGGGCGGGAGGGAGTCATCGATTCGAGCGAGGGTCACCCACGGTCTCAACACGAGTGTGTCCTCAGTGGTTTTTAGGTGTGTCTCAATCAAGTGTGAGATAGGCCAGTGATTAATAACTACCAGTAAATATGACCTATATAAGACTCGTTCTAGGTTGTCCTTAGAGAAATGTCACAGTCACAGTCTGAAGCACGACCTTCAGTGCTGGACCCTAGAGATGACTGGTTCAGCTTCCTCGCGTCATTGTGGTGTCTGGTGGTGGTGATAGTGTCACAGTAACTAGCAAACCTCTTAGTCTTACAGTGCATGAGGCAGGTTCCCTGTATTTTATCCACATAACATCCCTTGATCTTCACAATGAAGTATGTGCTGTTACTGTCCCGCGTGTTACAGGTGAAAGAACCTGGGGCACAGGGAGACTATCTACCTTTTTGAGGGTCACAGCTAGTAGGTCTTATCTTTTTGCAACTTGTAGACTGTATTTGTCCATGGAAGTGCCTCGTGTTTGAAAACAATGGCTGGTGGGTGTGACCGGACCAAGAAAATGGATAATCCCTCTTATAGGAATGCTTACATAAGGAGCAAAACGACCTGTATTGTGCTTTCATTCATTTCAATTTAAAACCATGTTCACTTCCAAAATCCCTCAGTGGAAGGCGGCACCTGCGAAACACCTATTAAAGGAATCATTCATTTCTGTTGAGTTTTGTTTTGAGATACAAATTGATGAGCTCCAAGTGACCTTAATTTATTCCGCTGGCTGGCACGCTAAGTCTGCCGTGTCCAACTAAGGCACTGTGGGGTGTGTGTGTGTGTGTGTGTGTGGTCTCTGTCCTCTTTTATTATGTTTATAGGATAAAGGACTACTTTGGCATGAATCTGCAGACCTTTAACTTTAGGGATGAGATTTTTCGGGAACCCATCTTTAGGATAGATACACACATACTATACTTCTCTTAGTGGGCAGCTGGATCTGTGGGCCCACTGTTGGCAGGACAAGGGTATTTTGAACATTATTCAGAAGTTATCAAGAATTTGTGTGTGTTTATTCATCATTCTTCCCATGGCCCATGGCATACCTTTGCTGCACAGGTTTTCTTGGGCACTTGTGCCAATAGGCCAAGATGTTAACATTCTTGGTCTATTTCTGGGCTCTTTGATTCATTTTGATTCATGACTTCCCTTTCTTTCCTCACTCTGTTACAGCGTACCTTTTGTCTCTAGCACCACTGGATCTGTTGTCACTATTTGCCAAATTGAATTGAACATTTTATTCCAACCTTTATCCCGTTTGCCATCTCTGTTGCATTTGAAGGGCTGTGTAAGTTCCTAGCCCGTCAGCTTCCCTGAACTGACCCCACTCACTGCCGGTCCTCCTTCCGATGTCTGACTGTTCTGCTGCTGCCTCTCTCTTCAAGGCCTTCTCTTTCCCTGCTTCTGCATCAAAGTTGGTGTACCTCAGGTGGGCGCCTTGGCCCAGTCTTCTCACTTGCACCTTTGTCAAGTGATCTCATTCAGTGTTTCCATTGTCACTCTGATCTGCAGACTCACAGCCCCAAGCACTTGGGGAAAACTATTCATGGATGTTCCACTGGCATCTTAAAATGCAGAAAGTTTGAAAACACATTCTTTTCTTTCCCTCTGAAAGCTACTCTTCCTCCTGCTTCCTCTCTCTGCAGAGTGCCCGAACTGCAAAGCTAGATGGCATCCGTCCTCCCCACAACGTTACCTCACACCTCAGTTCACGTTAGAATCGTTGCGTGGACTTTTCCTGTGAGTCTTGTCCTTGGAGTTTACTTTTCTCCAAGTATCTCCAAGGACATGGGCGCATTGGCAGGGAGACTCTGAAAAGGCCCTCCAGTTGACTTTAAAGTTTGTCTCTTCGTGAAGGGATGGCTTGCTTGCAGACTAGTCAGTCGCCAAGCTGTGCTGTTTTTCCCCAAAATGTTTCTTGAACCTGTGCTTGCTTCTGTGTCTGCGTATGATTTTGCTTTTGTCAGTGCATGTACTCATGAGATGTGGCAAAGAGCTTTTTGCTGCTTCTATTTTCATTTTCTGGTTTGGGCTTTTGTTTGGTTTTGTTTCGCTTTTTTGGTGCCCCCCCCCCTACCCCGCCAACACACTCTTTCAAGCAGTGATATGGAGAGGACGGATTTCAACCAAGCATTATGGCTGTCCTCAGTCACCAGCTCCACGAGTGCTGAGAGGCACAGCATAGAGTGACAATTTTTTTGATGGCGCATATTTAGCAGGTGAGGTTTGAGTGTAAAACCAACATTCAGCTGAGATCCAGACTGGCATTAATAATAGCTCACCTGGAGGGCCAGTTATGCCATTTTGTTCTGGGAGCCGTTCCTGAAAATCAAATGCAGCGCCCAATTTCTCTGCTTTTACAAATACTTTATGAGCATCTTATTGGCTGTGTTGATCTGCTTTAGGTAGCTAGAATGACTTCTGTTTCCAGAAATTGAATTCAGTGTAATGTACAAGCCAGGCTTATCTGGGAAACAACTTGGTGTTAGAAGCAAAAACTTCTGAGTAACCAACTGTTTCTTTTCCTTTGTGTCTGTTATGCGGCTTCATCCAGACTCGCTGAAGCAGGTTTATTCTCCAGTGACCTTCTGGACGCTCACAGAAAAGCAGTGGCTCTAAACTGATTAACACTGATTGAACTTGGAGATTTGTAGAAGTCACAGCTGGAATGGTCCAGTTCCTTAAAAAAAAAAAAAAAAAAAGTGCTCATGATCATGGTTCATTTTAGAGAGTGGGGTACAGTGTTCTTGCCTTAAACTGACAGTGATAAGATGGTGTTCGCTGTGCCCCCAAACGCGCCAGGCTGTGGATGGCACTGATGTTTTGGAACCCATTTTCTGGTCAAAATATCTGAGAGATTTTTGTTCTTCCAGTCCTCTGGCTGGATTTTTCTTTGCATTTGGAAGCCTAATTCATGCCTGCTAGTATTAGCTCTTTAGCCCAATACGAAATCATTTGGGACTAGGAAGGCCTTTAAATCAGACAAAATGCCAACCTGATTGGAATTGCTCAGTTATACCAACATCCTTTAACAAATGTTTCTTTAAATTTGGATTTGACTGTAATGCAGATTTTCCAGGAACTCTGTTGTTTTAGGTTTTCAATAATGTTTCCAAATGACTCTTCAAGTTTGTAAGATTATAGCCCTTGGTGTGGGTTTTTTTTTTAAGTTTACATAGTCACATATGTATTTTGAAGATGGTAAGTAATAACCAGGATGATCTTATACACCACGATGTACTACAGCTAAGAGAAGAATGGGGCCCAGTCTTACAAAGAAATTTCCTTATTCCTAAGGCCCCTGGGTGGCTCAGTTGTTTAAGCACCCAACTCTTGATTTCAACTCAGGTCATGATCTCAGGGTCATGGGATTGAGCTCCGTGTTGGACTCCGTGCTTAACAGGGCGTCTGCCTGAGATTCTCTCTCTCCCTCTGCCCCTCGCCCCTCACAAACTCTGTCTGTCAAATAAATAAATCTTAAAAAAAAAAAGAAATTTCCTTGGTCCTTATCACATTGAACATATTCATATGCATAATTGAATATATTAGATGTATATAAGAATTATACCTCTATATAAGTATATATGAACTCTACAGTGTGACATTTTATTTTGATATTTATCCAGCAGTCTCTTCCTTCTTAATATGGTGACTAAGTAAAACGACAGTCACCTACAAATACATGGTGTATCACTATGAAGAGCTTTGGAAATTTGGATTGGGTTTTTGTATGTTTTGCATGAAACTTATGTGATGTTTCAAATGAGCCACAACTGGAGAATTAATATCCAGATTAAGGAAAGTCATAATTATTGACATTGTTGAAAGGGCTTTTTTCACACAGGATTTTAGTGTTTCCTCAGTTTTGAGAACGCTAAGCACACAGAGGAGAATAGGACAATCCTTGACTTCAGGGTATACAAAATAAAAGTAAATCAGAGACAAAGTTGCATAAACAAATAAATGGCATGAAATAATATCATTAATAGCTATGTTTTTGTTTTTGTTAAGTTTTCCAGTGGTTCAAATCTCAGCACTCAAGTGCAACATCATCATCCCAATCTCTGGTTGAGGCTCGTATAATTCAAGGAGCGAGCCCAAGATCGCATGGCTACTGGTAGAACTAGGCTTGAACCCAGATCTCTTATCCAAAGATTTGTTTTTACCTTCTGTCATTCACTCATGTTGTACAGAGCAAGGAAGTACGAAGTTCAAGGGGAGATTGACCCTCTTGGCTTGGTGTGATAGTTGAAATTTGGGATGGATAAGTTGAAGTTCAGCAGTTTCTTCTGAGGGGTCAGAGTATGTCAGATGGGTGAATAGTATTTGTAGGGTGTGGAGAAATTGGGATAGATATGACATTTTGAAAATTAAGAAAAAGTTAATTGCGTCAGGAGGGTCTAATTCATTTATGTATTCATTCCACAGATAATGGTTGGATGCCTATTGCTTAATAGGGGATGTGAGTAAATGGAGAACGGTAGGAGATCAGGGTCCTCAAAGAGTGGAATTTCTCTAGCTCACTGTAGGCTTGAAGTAATTTTTTAACTGATATTTGAAATTACATAAGTAATTATGGAAATATATCTGGAGTATTTTATTATTTTTTTTTATTTTTTATTGAGGGGATGTGGAGGGAGAGAATCTCAAGGAGGCTCCACTCCCAGTACAGAGCCCCCCGTGGGGCTCAATCTCACAACACCGAGATCATGACCTGAGTCTAAATCAAAGGTTGGAAACTTGACCATCAGAACTACCCAGGTGCCCCATATCTGGAGTATTTTAAAGCAAACTGCAGATGTATCATTCCACAGGAGGTAAACCATAGAGATTTCTGCACAATATGTAGTCGAATATTCGAGCAATTAGAACAGCTCAGTAAGGAAGAAGTGTCCTGGTAGGGAAATGAATAGAAATCATTAGAAACACTGAGATACAGGCATTTTTTTGTGGCCTTCTGGAAGGAAGATAGGAAATGAGATGAGATTGTCAGGAAATGACTATAGAGAGCATCTAGATCTAAAACTCTACTTAGTTCTTACTGCGCACATGAAAATCTATAAGTGAAGGTGCAAAGAGAAGAAATGAAAAGATAGTTTTTGCTGAGATTTGTATTAAAAATAGTAAATTCATATGAATAGGCCAGGGACATTTACAAAATCGAGTGAAAATTAAAATAAAACTTTCTGGGGTGCCTGGGTGGCTCAGTGGGTTGGGCCTCTGCCTTCAGCTCAGGTCATGATCTCAGGGTTCTGGGATCGAGCCCCACATTGGGCTCTCTGCACAGCGGGGAGCCTGCTTCCCCCCTCTCCCTCTGCCTGCCTCTCTGCCTACTTGTAATCTCCGTCTGCCAAATAAATCAAATCTTTAGAAAAATATAACTTTCCCTCAGTTTTTTAACATTTTAGGTATTTTATTTCTTCCTTTGCTGTTACAGATTCTGTTGTTTCAAAGTTACTGAGTACATATGAAGACCTAGAGAAATGCATTTTGGAAGACTTTGCTATGGACCGTCTTTGCTCTCACTCTGCTTTCCTCACTAGTGAAATCCTCCTTGGGTCACCAGGTCTATCAGATTAACTTCTGCAGGTGCCTAGTGTTCGGGTCTTCTTATAGCTCGCTAGACCTCTGGACAGACTGTAGTGTCATGAAGACAAAGACTGTTATTACCTCCATTTTCTAGTAAAAAAATGGCAGATGAAACAATTGTGACTAATGTCAAGATATTAATCTTCCTTGCCTCAGGCTTTTAAGTTTTGGAACTGAGACCAAGTGGAAAACTAGATCCCACCCCTTTTTTTTTTATGTTGGCGTCAGCCATTAGACACTAGACTACTAGTATTCTACATTTCTTGTTGGAATTGGAAAGTCATTAAAGACTCTATGGTTTCATAGAAGGCAAGCCCTGAGGACAGGGTGACACACAGCGTTCTGTTAGTTTCAGGTGTACAATATAGTGAATCAACAATTCTCTACGCGGCTCAGTGCTCATCGTGATAAGCGTAGTTACTGTCTGTCACCACATGATGTTAGTATAATATTATTGACTATGTCCTGTGCTGAACCCTGTATCCCCATGTCTTAGTTGTTTTAGAACTGGACGACTGGACCTCTTAATTCACCTATTTCACCTGTCACCCATCCTTTCCTCTGACAGCCATCAGTTTGTTCTCTGTATTTGAGAGTCAGTTTTTGTTCATGTGTTCATTTTAATTCCACATCTACGTAAAATCGTGTGGTATTTGTCTTTCTCTGTATTATTTCACTTAGCATAGTCCCGTCTAGGTCCATGCATGTTGTTACAAATGGCAAGAATGCATTCTTTTTATAGCGGAGTAATAGCCACTGTGTGCACACTTATTTACACACTCACCCCCACGTCGTCTTTACCTATTCCTCTTAAGCTACGAGAAGGAGCATGGGTCTGTGTAAGACCGCTGGGGGGTTAAGTCAAGAGACTTTCAGGGTAGCCTAGTGAAGAACGATGAAGGCATTTGTATCAGCATAAAGCAGGAATGGAGAGGACAGGCGGATTCCAGAAGCATTTAGGAGGTAAACAAACGGGATATTGGGATAAGGAGAGGAAGTCAGTAACTCTCCTGCTTTGGTGTCAGGTCATGGTACCACCAACAGGAGAGTAAATACGGGAGGCAGCAAGGCTGTGATGAGTTCTACTTAAAAATACTGATCTGTATGGAAGTTCAAGTACGAGTCTAAAGATACAAGATACTGGACGAGGGCTGTGGGTTGGCCAGTCACGAGCTGTCGAGACACTGCTCTGGCCGAGTGAGGAGTGCTGGGGGACGCGGACAGAGAGAACCCCACATGTGTCCAGCTGGTCTTAAATCTTACTGGGCCTGATTGTCCTTACATTTGATGGGAAGAATGGGTGCTAACAGGACACCCCCCCCCCGCCCTTATTCTCCTGCTTAGACAAGCTAATAACCTGGAGGGAAAAGAAAACTATGTTTTAATAAGAGAAAGAAAATATTTTAAAGAGTGCGATATCAAAGTCTCCTTGAGGAGTGAATTGGCAACCTTGCCTTAAGAATTGGAATTCCTGATTCAGATGTTCATCTGTCCTAAGTTTTGCCTTTCATATACACGCTTTTTAATTTTGCCAGTATCACCATCATGGCAGGAATTTCTTCAGAAATTTTCTTAGAAGTCCTTCTTAATTAACCCTTGTTGGCCCTGTAGTCTACTAAGGCATTTATGATGACGTGGACATAGAAAATAAGCTGTCGAGTCAGATCGGGATTTCATTTATGGGTCTGCTGCTTATCATCTGTGGACCCTTCAGCAAATACGTACCCCTGAGCCTTGATTTCCTCACCTATAAAATGGGATAATGTCCATGTTCACTCACTAACTTATGCTGAAGATGAAGTTAACTAATAAGTTCAAAGTACCTGCCGTGTAGCAGAAGCTCTGTAACTACTGATTTTTCCGTACGAACACCGGCACCACAGTTGCTACTTGTCGTTTCTCAGAAATGAGGACTTTCATCAGGGACAAATCCGTGTTAGAAGTCAGTCGACCGTAAGGAGGATGATGACAGGACGTACCGACACCTTGCTTTATACTGGCCGCCGGGCGCCATTTGAACACTTTGTATCTAGTAACTGATTTGATCCTCGCAACGGCCCCGGGAGGCAGAAGCCAGCGATGTGCCCATTCTACAAACGAGGCTGAGTGGGGCGCAGTGCTTCAGGGACCCTCCTACGTTTGCAGTTTGGCAGTGACCAAACTTGGATTGTGGATTAAGAACTTTTTACAGTTCCCCCAAAGTGAAGCCTCGATCATAGGCTTCTTTTTTTTTTTTTTTTAAAGGTTTTATTTATTTATTTATTTGACAGAGAGAGAGAGAGAGAGAGATCACAAGTAGGCAGGGAGGCAGGCAGAGAGAGGAGGAAGCAGGCTCTCCACGGATCAGAGAGCCCGATGTGGGGCTCGATCCCAGGACCCTGGGATCATGACCTGAGCTGAAGGCAGAGGCTTTAACCCACTGAGCCACTCAGGCGCCCCGATCATAGGCTTCTTATGTCAGTATTTGGATATTTCCAAAACATGTAAGGAATGTATATCAATTAGCGTGGCTAACGGATTTTTCACATTAGCTAATGTATTTTTAAAATTGTTTTAATGCTCCATTAATACTGTGACATTCTGAACAGTGTCTTCCTCTGATTTCAGCCTGTGAAGTGGAGGCGGGGAAAGTATTCCAGGTGTCCTCAAAAGAGCACATCCAGCCCTTCAAAGAAAACATGGAACAATTTATCATTCAAGGTAAGTTCCAAAAAGACATGTCGTGTTTCCCTTCTTTTTCAGCCGAAAGGTAGGAGAAGGCATTTGTTTAAAATATGCAGTGGTTTAAAGGGGATTATTTTGATATAACAGAGAAATAAATTGTTTAATCATGAGTCACACAGCTGTGAGAGGCTAACAATGTGTTAAACACCCTTTTATAGATAATTGTCATTAGTATTGATCTTTAATGACAGTACATTAATAGTACTTATTTATAAAGATGTTAAAATTTTATGCTTTTTGTGAGCAGATAATTAGATATGCTTCGAGTTTTAACTGTGCTTATGACTTCAGTTCAACTTGGTATCTATATTGTTTGTCAGAACACTGGGCCAAAAAACAAAGTACATTGATGTTTTCCAGATCTTCAAAACATTACATTATTGACTCTCCCATGACAGAAGCAGGGTTGAAAAATTTCAGAACATATTAAAAATATTTTTTTAAAGATTTTACGTATTTATTTGACAGACAGAGATCACAAGTAGGCAGAGAGGCAGGCACAGAGAGAGGGGGAAGCTGGCTCCCTGCTCAGCAGAGAGCCCAACACAGAGCTTGATCCCAGGACTCTGGGATCACGACCTGAGCCAAAGGCAGAAGCTTTAACCCACTGAGCCACTCAGGCGCCCCTAAAACATTTTTTTAAAGATTTTATTTATTTATTTGACAGAGAGAGATCACAGTAGACAGAGAGGCAGGCAGAGAGAGAGAGAGGGAAGCAGGCTCCCTGCTGAGCAGAGAGCCCAATGCGGGACTCGATCCCAGGACCCTGAGATCATGACCTGAGCCGAAGGCAGTGGCTTAACCCACTGAGCCACCCAGGCGCCCTAAAAAATTTTTTTGAAAGGAGAAAATGTCTATTGAAAATGTCTTGCTATTTTAACACATTGCAACTTAAATTATATCAAAGCATTTGCTACTCAAAACATTTCTGCTGGGGAATATCATGTCTCCTCTGAAGATCAGATTTGGGTTGCACCATGTTCTGAGAAAGTTCTTGCTGTCAGGAATCCTCCTAGAGGCTGACATGGCTTGAGACCGAGGCCAAGCGGCACCCTGAAGACTGGCTCCGTCCTCTGTTTATCAGGCTACAGTTTTTATAGGTTGTTGACGTGTCATTAATGATGATTTACAATGAATTCCAGTCACACTGGAATTTGATTAAACGCTAAACATAGATTTTTTTTCAGATGGGAAAATACTATTTAATCACTTAAGAGAATCATGAAGATTGAAACAGAACTTTGGTCAGATTCATAAATCAAAGTGATAGTCATTTCTAAATTCTCAGGTCCTCATGACTTTGAGTGGAAAACCTACTTAGCAATTCCTAAATAGTCCCTGGGATAAAATCAGAGTCCTGTAGCTGGTTACATATGAGAGGACGCTGTAAGCTCACTACATTCTTAATGATGAATAAAAATGAGTCTTGCTTTCTTCATTCACTGGGGTTTTAGGTTTGAGAACATGCAATTTAGGAGAATAATATAAGTAAAGGATGAGGTACTCTTTTTGCTTATGAGATAAAGGAGTCCTTAATTCATTAACTCAGTAAAGAACGAATGAGTGTCTTCATGGCTCTTCTTCGAGCACTTTCAGATACCTTGTTTATTTTATCTCTTTCTATTCAAGTGTTCTGATTACATGTTCATTGCAGGAAAAATTGAACACCCCGATCTGCTCGGACATTCTTTTGAGTCCTGAGTTATAGCAGTGAATAAGAAATACACTACCCAGAAGACGGACAAAGACAATAGCAGATTCTTTGGAACATCTTATATAGATGAGCCAAAATGTGGAGAAGAGGGTCCAGCTTTAAACATGAGTGCTTATAAGCCTGTATACAATGACATATAGTGAAAACAATGGATTTCAAAATGTTTCTCTTAAGAAAAGATTTATGAATGTAGCCATTTTTCTTGGTCCCATAATCCTTCTAGTTATCAGGACTAAGTTCTGCAATTAGGTTTATACTCTGGAAAGTACATTCCACCTTAGCACAAATAATATACGCCAAATCTTTGCTTATAATTAGGCTTTCCTCAGTAATAAAATAGTATTCTTACGTTAACTTCTGTGCTCAAATTACCTTACATGCATATATTAATGTTTTTATATATCCCATTAAAGTTTTTTTTTAATCCCATCAAAGTATTTTTTACATGTGCCACATTTCAAAATCTAAATAAAAAATCTCTCTCCAGGCATTCAAGAGGCTATGCGAAATACTGGCCAAACATGTTTATTGCATTAGCTCTCACAACATAATAGAAACATCTCTTATCCTCATCACTCGGCCGTGGTGTGGTCTGCAGAACACACGCTAACAGTCTGTGGGTTTTATCTAGCCCTGCGATCCACTGATTCACGCACTTTGGTACCCACTGTCTTCCCAGTTCTTCTCAAGCCAAGATTTTATGGTCTCTGCTCAAACACCTCTTTCTTGGGAATGTCCTCACCCCTGCTCTGAAGGAGGCAGATTTACAGAATTGAGTCCCATCCCTGCAAGGCATTCATTGGTTGTAATGGTGCCGGCTCTGTACCATCTTGAGGAGAATCGAAGTGCTCAGTAATATTAATTAATACCAGTAACTAATGTTCTTGAATAGTGCTGTGATCTCCACCCAGCACTGTACTCTTTATAACACTTACTGCTTTCTGCAGTTCCATTATGTATTCGTGCCTCTACAATGTAAGCTCCATTAAGAAAGCAGCCTTGTTCGGTTCCTGGCCATCCCGATATGTAGAACAACACGTAGCATGTTGTACACATGGTCTTGCCCACCCGACAACCCCCAACAACCCTCATGAAGCCCACCTCTTTGCTTTCTCCATATTTACACCAGAGCAGCCCAACTTTTTTGAAGGCAGGAGGGTCCTTAACGCCAGCTGGTATCACTTGGAAGTCCTGACCACAGACCTGCTGTTAAAACTCATTCCTAGTCAGCACTTCACAAGGTGGTCCTTGCAAATTTGGTTTTCTCGCAATTTCTGAGATTTATTCCTCTGGGCTCCTCTCAAACTTCCACAGTCTTTCTCTTCTGCTTCCTCCTTCCTCTGATGATGACCTCATTTTCTCCTGGGGTGAGAAATCAGATGATGTCATACAGAAGCTCCCACACCTCCCCACCACCACATCTACAACCCTGGCTCGGGAACTCGGTCTTCATCCCGAATCCTTAGGGAGCAGAGGTTTAAAGACATAAGAAAGTTGACACTGGCAGCAAGTGGGAGGGACTCCGTGGAAACAGATCAGACGTGGAGGCAGGAGACTACTTGTAAAATTGTGATGGCAGATGGCTAGAGAAATGAGGAGATCTTATTCTAAGGACATAATGATAGTGCTGAAGAGAGGACATATTGAAGGGATAACAGTAATGTCGAAGTAATGTAGAAGAGGAAGTTCTTGGTGACCAAGTCAACACAGAGGTGATGCGTAGGTGTCCGGATTTCAGGTTTGCGTGGCTGGGGAGTGCTGGTGTTAATCACTAGGATAGAGAATATAAATACGGGAAAAGGTTTGAATGGGTAGGATGACCATAAGTGGAAGCATGACCGTCGAGCAGGTGGTTGTATGCCTGAGACGTGGCAAAGAGCACAAATGGAGGATTGGGCATCGTAAGCAAGGTGATTATTGAATGGATGTGATCGCCTAGAAGGATAAGAAGAACAGACACAGGGATAGAATTCTTGAGGAGGATACATTTATAGGAGGAGCAGAAGAAGCCACAACAGGTGTTGGTGGTGAATTAGGTTGAAAGAAAATCAAGAGAGGCCGTCGTGATGGAAGCCAGAATTAGAGTTCCAGAAAGGAGGGAGGGATCAGAGTAGTTACTGGAGGAACATTTTTCTTGGATTGGCACAGACAGAAACTAGTTTTCTGAGCTCCTAATGTTCAAGTGAGGAATGGAGAAGGGCATAACCCTGCAACAATTTTTAAAAGTTATTGCTGGATATTGTAACATGCATCAGTGTTAGACAACTGTCTAATCAAAGTTATTATAATTCAGCTTATCTCTAATTTATACCAACACATGTGATGATTTTATGCATTGGATGTTTTCTGAAGAAAACTAATTAGTAATCACCAGGCGCTTACCAGCTTTTATCTACCATTTTGGTTAAATTTTCTTTTGTGCCTCTTCGTGTTTAAGTGACAGAAAACAAGAGGGAAGAAGAAAAAGGATAAATGAGACAACCAGGGAACCTCATGCTATGCTAATATTTCTCTCAGAATTCAGTACACTCCTTCCTTTTCATTTTTCTTCCTTCTTTTTGGATACAAGTTGTACTACGGACAAAGTGTGTATATGAAAACCATATTTCTGAGCTAAAAGTCCCTTAGATCCAGTGGATTGCCTCGTATAGGTGTCTGTGCATGGTGAGATTGCTGGGAAAGAAAAAAGAACCTAGTTCTATGTTGTTGGCTTCCATAGTCTTTTTACTCACACAACATCTTTTGATAAGTGTGTATTTTAAAACTCAGCTCAACTGTTTTTTTGGGTGAATGGCAAATTAAAAGGTAGTTCTCATCCATGCTAGTAAATGAAGTAAAGTTTTTCCTGTGATTTTTTAAATCAGAAATGGCTAATGGTATTTTTACTAGCAACTCTCCATATCTCCACCCGCCCCCTTTCCCAAACATTTCTTCCTTAAAGAAAGCGTAGTAAGTTGTAGCTGAACTAGAGGAATAATAGAATCAAGGAGAAGGTGATTAATCTGGTATCACATGCTTATCATGGCAAAGGTGTTGAAACCTCAACTCTCAATATACAATCTTTAGTATTGGTGGTTCTATGATTGCGAATGAAGAGACAAGGAAAGCAATGACATCAACTGTACCAAAGACTGAGAAGTCTGCCAGAAGGATCTTCTCCTGGAAATGGTGTCCATAGTGCCCTGTAAACAATACTCCATATTCAGGATGAGCGTATTTGGTGTTGTGTTTATTTTGTTCCCTGAAAATAGAATGAGAACTTTTTTTAATGATGATGAAAAGACGCATCTGATTTTTTTTTAGAGATTTTATGTATTTATTTATTTGACAGAGAGAGAGAGACATCACAAGTAGGCAGAGAGGCAGGCAGAGGGGAGGGGGAAGCAGGCTCCCTGCTGAGCAGAGAGCCCGATGTGGGGCTTGATCCCAGGACCCTGAGACCATGACCTGAGCCGAAGGTAGAGGCTTAACCCCCTGAGCCACCCAGGCGCCCCGCAGCTGATTTTTTGACATCTTTCATTGATCCGTTAAAAAAAGATGCATTTTTCTCTTAAGCACACCACTTTTTACTTTTGTAATGGCAGTAATAATAATATTAAGCATTAATGCCAATTCTGCTGTGCTGAAGAATTAACTGAAGCCATTTTATACGCCACATGATTTCAGTTTCATAATTCGTCAGGATAGTCTTAAAGAACCAGTGTTATCCCCATTTTCCAGTAAGAAAACAAAAGCTCAGATGTCTCAATACTTGACTAAAATCACACTAGAGATGGCAAAGTTGTGTTGAAACCAAGACCTCCCATAAGAAGCCTTAGCTACATTTTATTTTAATTTAAAAATTGTTAAAATATCATTAAGGACTCCAGGGAGAAGTAGATAAGTCAGTTGTGTAACGTCACATGGTAGAAACCATAATGCAGAAGAAATCACATGCAAGATATGCAATTTTTAAACTCAAAAGCGGACTGGAAAGGGCCAGCACTTCTGTGTTCATGCACTATGCACGCTGACTCTTTGCCTCAGAGAGACAAAGCTCTTGCCCCTGAGATCCTGATAAATGATGATTCCGTTGTGCCCCACCTGTCACTCTCAACACGGAAGAGGCATACATTTGGGATGATTCTTGTGAAAAGGAAACAGTATAGAGCACCATTTCTCTCTGAGGGTTAGATTTCCACTGGCCGAGTCATTCATTCTGTCCTGTGGATGAGAAATGATCAAAGAGCCTCCGAGGAGTGGTGGGAATTGGTTCCATATGAGATGGGCTCACAACAGCCTCCTGCATATTCCTACTCGCTGCTCCCTTGTACTGAACATCTCCGTAATACGTTCCATCCTCTGCCCTCGTCACTCCGTCCACAGCAGACTTCAAGGAAGTGTTTATTTCACAGATGAATGGATGAAGGGTTGGCTTTGTCCATCCAGTCAAGCTCCTCAGGTCCTCTACCTTCTTATGTTTCCTATCATTTGTGACATGCCCCGTGTGGTTGTCCAAAACAGGGACTTTGGCCTCATTGTTCATTTTTTAGTGACTGAATGCAAGAAGCACTTTTTAATAATGCATGACTGTATTATAAAACTCAGGTGTATAATGAAAATGTAAGTCTTCTTCCTACTACTTTCCTCTATTTTAGCTGATGTCCTGTTTCAGTTCTGTCCTTCCAGAGGTAATTTGTGCATACATGGGCATATGTGTATGCATATGTACATATCTGTGTGCATTTATATGTATTTTCTAGAGGGTACATCCTTTGGATGTTGTTTTTGTCCCTTTTTCATTTTTATTACAAAATATTTTATGTGTATTTTATATTTTATATGGAATAGACATAGCATATAAATACATGCATGTAAATTATAATTTTGTGTGCTTTATAGTCATTTAATATATATTTATTTTATACATTTTTATATAGTCATTTATATATAAATTTTATATATGACTTTATATATGATATTTTTATAAATGACTTTATAGTCATTTAATATAAATTTATTTTATTTTTCATTATTTGCTATTAAGGATGTATTATAAAGTTGCCACCATACTGAATTAATTGACATGGAACCATTGCTCCAAGGAGCAAATACAAGGTTCATTTTCTTCATGGCTCTGGGTACATTTGGTCTCGTTTTCATCAGTCAGCCAATATACACCATTGTTTTACGTGTGTTCTTTTTTTTTTTTTTTTTTTATTAAAAAGACTTTATTGGGGCATCTGGGTGGCTCAGTGGGTTAAAGCCTCTGCCTTCGGCTCAGGTCATGATGCCAGGGTCCTGGGATCGAGCCCCACATCGGGCTCTCTGCTCAGCGGGGAGCCTGCTTCCCTTCCTCTCTCTCTTCCTGCCTCTCTGCTGACTTGTGATCTCTGTCAAATAAATAAATAAAGTCTTAAAAAATATATATATATAAATAAAAAGAACTTTTTTTTAAAGTTTGTGTGTTCATGGGTTGTTTTTTTTTATCAAGTAGGCTTTTTTTAAAAGTTTGTGTGTGTTCGTGTTTGAAGTCACCTTATTTAATATCCATTGTTGATTCATTAGTACTGAACCAGCGACCAGCGAGCCCATGAACTACCAGAACCAAGTGTATCAAACACATGCACTCTCTCTGTAAGGCATGTCAGAAACTTTTTGTGCTTGTGAGTGAGCACTAGACAGCACTGTGGCATGATACTTGATGGCCATTTTAAAAAGATAGAGTACCACCAAACAACAACAACAACAACAAAGACACAAAAATGCAAAAAAAGAAAAAATCACTAAGACTAAGAGACTAAGAAAAGGACATTTACTTACAAAAGTAAGCCAGAGCGGGGCCTTGTCCCACCTTCACTGGGAATGCATGTGTCAGGGGCCTCAAGCTGTCCACTGTTCCACATGTGTCCATGGAGACCTACTGGGGCACTACAGGTACCAATTTTGGAATTAAAATCAATTTTAGTGAGTAGGCAAATTCACAAATACAGAATTCATGAATAGAGAAGATTAATTGTGTATGTGGAAGGCATTTACATGTTGTGTACGTGTGACATAAATCAGGGTATGATTTTATAGAATGTACACATATACATATGTATATATTATAACCTATATGAGATCTAAAGAATTAGAATAGAATGAGCAGCCAGGTACATCCCCCTCAAGGAACAGAACCTGATCAATGTATTCATCTCTTCTGTTTATTCTCCCTCAGTCTCATGCCTTTGTCCTCTTCAGCCATTACTGCTATCTTGAATTTTCTATTTATCCTTTGCACACTTTCTGTTTATAGCTTTGCCAAAAGTATAAATTGTCACCAATTTATTACTTAGTCATATAAATTTACAAACTGCATAAGGAGAATTACATGCATTTTCTTCTGTGACTTGTGTTATTCTCCACAGAGCACTGTTCTTGAGATCTCCCGCATTTATGCATATGGCTTTATTTCATCGCTACTGACTCTGTTGTAGGAATATACACCACCACCATTTATCTCTCCTCTTCTTTCCCCTTTTAAACCAGTACCAAAAAATGCTTATATGCACATTTGTTTTCATGACTCATGACATACACGTGTACTCTCTTTTACGGGACGGACCCAGGAGAGCAAAGATTCGCTGGGTCATAGGGTATATGAATCTTCAGTCTCCTACACAAGGCTAAGTTTTTTAAAAAAGTGATTGGTTCCAATCTACATTTCTGTCAGCGGGTTCTAGTTGTATCAAATCCTTGTCAGCATGTGGTCCTTAGGCTAAATCTGTTATTTAAATTGATATTCCAGGCAGCAAAGACATTTTCACAACATGTGCTCTTCCAGTCCGTGGGCATGGAAAGTTTTTCCATCTCTTTGTGTCTTCAGTTTCTTTCATAAATGTAGTTTCTAGTGTACAGATCCTTTACCTCCTTGGTTAGGTTAATTCCCAGGTATCTTAGAGTTTTTGGTGCTATTGCAAATAGAGTTGGGTTCCTTAATTTCTCTTTCTTTAGTCACATTGTTAGTGTATAGAATTGCAACTGATTTTTGTTTTGCACTGATTTAGTATCCTGCCACGTTACTGAATTGCTGTATGAGTTGTAGAAGTTTGGGGGTGGAGTCTTGTGGGTTTTCCACATGAAGTATCATACCATCTGTGAAGAGAGAGAGTTTGACTTCTTTGCCAATTTGAATACCTTTTATTTTTCTTTGTTGTCTGATTGCTGTTGCTAGGACTTCTGGTACTTTGTTGAATAGTGGTGAGAGCGGGCATCCTTGTCGTGTTCCTGATCTCAAAGGGAAGGCTGTCAGCTTTTTCCCATTGAGGATGATATTCGCTGTGGGTTTTTCATAGATAGATTTTATGAAGATGAGGAATGTTCCCTCTGTCCCTACACTCTGAAGAGTTTTAATCAGGAAAGGATGCTGTGTTTTGTCAAATGCTTTTTCTGCATCAATTGAGAGGATCATGTGGTTCTTGTCTTGTCTTTTATTAATGTGCTCTATCACATTCATTGATTTGGGAATGTTGAACCGCCCTTGCATCTCAGGAATAAATCCCACCTGGTCGTATGTGGAACATAAGGAATAGCACGGAGGACCACAGGGGAAGGGAAGGAAAACCGAATGGGGTGAAATCAGAGAGGGAGACAAACCACGAGAGACTCTGGTCTCCAGGAACCAAATTGAGGGTTACAGAAGGGAGGGGGGTGGGGGGTGGAGTGACTGGGTGATGGGTATTAAGCAGGGCACATGTGGTAGTGAGCACTGGGTATTATATGCAACTGATGAATCCTAAAACACTACATCAAAAATGAATGATATACTGTATGCTGGCTAATTGAATATAATAGTTAAATAAATGATGTTCCACTGAAGTTTTAATTTGCATTTTTTCCTATTTTCATTCTTTTTTTTAATTAACACGTAATACATTATTTGGCCCAGTTGTACAGGTCTGTGAGTCATCAGGCGTACACACTTCACAGCACTCACCACGGTACATACCCTCCCCAGTGTCCATCACCCAACCACCCTCTCCCTATGCATTTGATTTTTTATGAGAAGTTAGCATATTGTCATGTCTTTATCGTTGTTTCCTCTTCTATGAACTGCATTTTTTAATCTTTTGACTGTCTTTCTGTAGATTATTTCTTTTATTTATTGAGTTATTAGGAATTCTTTATACATTTAGGATATGGAAGTGTTGCAAACACGCCTCCCATTTTGGAGCTTCCCTTTTCACTTTTCTTGTGCTGACTATTGATGAACAGAAATCCTTTATTTCTATGTAGTGGTATTTATCAACCTCTTCCTTGATGAGATATAATTTTTGCCTTATGGAAGACATTTTTCCATATTATAGGTTTATATTGTCCTATATTATCCCGTAACAATACCATAGTTTTACTTTTCAACTTTAATCCTTAATCATTCTGATTTTTATGTAAGTATATAATTGATTTTTATGTATAGTCTGTAAAAGTAAAAAATTTTTTTTACATAGGTAATGTTGTTTTAGTCATTTAGTACCATGTACTGAATATGCCATCCTTTCTCTTCTAAAATGCAATGCCATTGAATCATGTACAAATTTTCCACATATATATGGGTTGTTTTCCTGGGTTTTCTCTGTTCTATTGCATTGACCTATTTCCATTATTGACCTTTATAACAAAGCCTGTTACTATCTTATTTCCTGTAGCCTTCTAATAATAATTGACTTGGGGTCAGATTAGCCTCCCATTTTCTTTAGGACAGTTATGCCTTTTCTTGTTAATTTATTCCATATAATTTTAGAATCAAGTTGTCAGGTTCCACCAAAAAAATATCTATTAGGATTTTGAAACCATTAGTCTCTACATCAGCTTGGGGAGAACTGACATCTTACAAATTAAAACTAGGAACATGATAAAGACTGGGATCTATTTTTCTGCCTCCTTTATAGTTGGTATTAAGACTTGTATAATTTTCCTTAAGGTCTGCACATCATGTTTTTATAGTATATTCCTGAAGACCTTAATTTGTTACTATAATACATTTTGTGAATCACATTTACTGTCACCCTCTGGAGATATGTAAAATTCAAATAACCATTGTATAAAGCTGTTACATCCTAGAAACTTGCTGAACTCAATTATTAATATTGTGATTTACGAACTTTTAAAAATTTTCTCATAGAGATCACTGCAAATAATGTCCATTTTATTTCTTCATTTCTTTTTGGCTGTCTTGTACTAGCTGGTACCTTCAGTGTAATATGGGCAGGAAGCATGGAAATGTCCTGTTGCAAAGAGATGTGGTTAGAGGAATGGAATTTTATAAATACATTGCCACCAACTGATGGATGGTTTTCTTCTCACTCAACATTTCGCCTCGACTGTGTTACAAATTATATCCTGTGCCTTTATTCTTTTAATGCATACCTTTGATATTTCAACAGGATTCTATAACAAAATCCAAGGTTTAAAAATAATACAAGTCCCTGGAATGCTTCAATTCTTACCTCACCCATTTATTCTTATCTGCTATTCTTTTCAATGTTTTAGTATCACCTTCTGTTTTTTATAAACAAGACTATATTCTTTGCTCCCTTTTTCTTCTCTCTGAAGTACATTCTTCAAAAGTTAGTTTGGCATGAGACTCTGGATTGTAGACTCTTTTTTCATCTGTCTGGATGTATATATCACACTTATTTTTGAGAGAGAGGTCTGCTAATTATAAGATTCTGGGCTGCAAATAAATTCTTTTCAGGAGTTGGGTGCCTCAGACTCTTCCTTCCTTGGGCTAACCGCGCTGCTTTGGTCCAATTTTTGTGTCTTTGTTTCTAATCTGAATTTTCTCTCAGGCTCTTGTATGTTTTCTATTTCTCTTTATGTTTGTTTTGGCTAATCCTTGGGGGCACTGCCAACCAAGAACTATTTTAAAATAAATTCTTGCCTTGCATTTTAGGATCACGTATTGTGGATTGAGGCCCAGTGCAGAGTGATTGCCCGTTTGGGATCATGGCTTCTCCTGTGAGAGAGTTTCCCCTCCCAGCCACAGCTGCAAGGACATACATACATTTTCTTAGTGTCTGCTTTAGTCAGTTTCCTCTTCACTGAGGGCATGTCTCTTTGGACACCTTGGAGAATTCTAGTCCTATTCAAAATGTCCCTATATGGCCTTTCAAACTACAGCTCTGCGTTGCTGGGTTTCACTAAACAGTCAGTGCCCTTTTACATCCCTTTGGAGCCTTGCTGTTATTTGTTTTTATGACCTCAGAGAATTTTCCTTATTTTCTAGCCAACTCAGCCATGCATTCAAATTTACTTTCATCCAGTATCTTTGTGTGCTCTGTTGTGAAACTTCTGATATCTCGTGCTTAGTGTGGTTGAAAATAGAGGTCTACATTGGATTTTTTCAATTAAAATACCTTTGAGATGATTTTGTATCAGTACATTCTTCTTAATGACTTTATGGTATTCCTTTGTAAAAATGCACTACACTTACTTGCTTGTTTCTTTACTTACGAACCTTCTTTCCTACATCATTGCTTTGAAAGGAGAAAAATTATGGAGGATAAAT
The DNA here is from genome assembly GCA_004024625.1 of Mellivora capensis. Taxonomy (NCBI): domain Eukaryota; kingdom Metazoa; phylum Chordata; class Mammalia; order Carnivora; family Mustelidae; genus Mellivora; species Mellivora capensis. Next base: position 93,886 of record PISX010003219.1, on the reverse strand, counting down.
GTGTACAATTTTCATACTATGTGTACAGCATATTCCTTAATATTGAACTGCTTGGTCACAAGCAATATTGGCCTTATTCTCAATGCCTCCCTTTCCCATTGTTCCTCCCGACCTTGTTTCTCTTGTCTGTGCATAGCTAAATCCTGTGTATTTTTTTTCTCTTTTGCTTTTTTTTTTTTAAGATTTTATTTATTTGTTTGACAGAGACACAGCAAGAGAGGAAACACAAGCAGGGGGAGTGGGAGAGGGAGAAGCAGACTGTCCCCCGAGCAGGGAGCCCAACGTGGGGCTCGATCCCAGGGCCCTGGGATAATGACCTGAGTCGAAGGCAGACACTTAACTGACTGAGCCACCCAGGCATCCCAAATCCTCTGTATTTTCTCAAACACATCAGCTTCCCTCAAACCCCATTTCATTCATCCTATCCTATTTCAAGATAATTTCTTGCTTCTGTTATGCTAACCCCTTTTTAAGAGGTCTCATTTTTTCTTGTTATTGTAATACAGTCACCAGTGAACCTCATAATAATCTATAGTCTTCTGGAAAAGATTGGATCATGCTAAGTATCATGATTATTAAGGTATATGAATGCTTACGGTAATTTAGATATATTTAAATTATATCTAATATATTTTAAAATATGTCAGATATCTGACATATTTTAAAATATTCTCTATTTGCCTTCCATGCTACATAATAAACTACTAAGTGCATATTTTCTTATTTAACCTTTCCTTCCTTAGGTGCTTGGTGCTTGGAAAAGGATCCACTGTGAGAATCCTAACCAAATTGTTATGTTCTTGTAGCAGAAACTCAAATACATTCCTTAATGGATGATATAATGCTTCCTATTTTTTTTTTTAAGAAAAGTCAGCTAGAAATTGAATAATGACTACTACATTTAAAATTGTAAACATTTTTTTGTTAAAGCATCTGGTGTAATGAAACCAAATTTTTCCATAATTACTTAGAAAATAGCAACATGTTGATGCAGAGGGAAATACTCATAACTTAATAAATTTAACAATTTTGAATTGCAAAGATTCTGGTTAATGTTTAAAATTTGTCAGTCTACTAATTTTCTTCTTGACAGACTTTTTTTTGTGGGGGGGGGATGTGATTTGGGCATTAGGATTATTAGGGACATTAGAATCCCATAGAAAGGAGTATGTCCAGATAGGATGTCTCTGATTACCTATCTCTACTCTGAAGGTTAGTAACACTTGTGAGGCATATATCCATGGCACACAGGAGTGCATAGGTATGATTACCCCTTTCTCCATTGTAGAGGAATAAAATCTTAGTGAGATACTCATAAAGCATATTAGCCTATGAGAAAAGTCATCTAACTCAGATGGCAAATAGTCTCCTCTCATGTGCCAAATCTAATAGGTTGATTGTGGCTTCTTGGAGTCTTGTTTGGGGCATAATTCTTGTTTTTAACTGGATTCTTGAATTTTAATGAATTAGCTTTATTGTGATTAGTGCTTGTGTGATGCTGCACCTTTTTCTATTTTTTTTTTTACTTTTAACCTAAATGTATATTAATAGTTTAAGTAGGATTCATTGAGATTACATGTAGTTAAAACTTTTCTAGCCCATTTGAAAATCTGTGCCTTTTAATCAAGTATTTAGACTAATTACATTTAATATACCAATCAATATGGTTGCATTTCATTTGCTAAATTTATATTTGTATTTTATCTGTCACATTATTTTCCTTATCTTTTTTCCTTAACTTCTTATGGATTAGTTGGATATTTCATTTTATTTGTACCATTGGTTTATGAGCTTTATCTTTTTGTTTTTTCTTTTTAGTGGTTTTTCGAGGGTTTATATAACTCTTTATCACATTCTATCTTCAAATAATCTTATTGAGTTTCACATATAATCTAAGAGCTTTAAACAGTGTATTTCCATTTTCCCTCCTGTTCTTTGTGTTGTTGTTGCCATATTTTTACTTCCATATAAATCATAACCAAAATAATATATTGTTTGTATTTTTGCTTTTAACAGTCAATTATCTTTTAAAGAAATGTATGAGAAAATGTCTTTTATATCCTTACACATATTTACCATTTCTAGTTCTTTTCTTACGTAGGTCTGCCAGTGCCAAACCTTTTAGCATTTGATTGCTTGAAATGTTTTATTTGTTTGTGTTTTTTTCCTCCATTTGTGATAGATATTTTCACTGGATACAGAATTGTCAGTTAATAGTTTTGTTGTTTTTGTTTGATTTTTCTTGTCACATGTCAGGATATTTTTCTCTTGTCTGCCATTTGCATAATTTCTGATGACAAATATATATTAGTTTCCTATAGTTGCTATTTAAAAAATTACCACAACTTTGTTGACTTAAAACAACACAAATTTATTATCTTACAGCTCTGGAGATCAGAAATCCAAATTGAGGAGCACCCGGGTGGCTCACTGGGTTAAAGCCTCTGCCTTTGGCTCAGGTCATAGTCTCAGGGTCCTGGGATTAAGCCCCGCATCGGGCTCTCTGCTCAGCCGGGAGCCTGCTTCCTCCTCTCTCTCTCTGCCTGCCTCTCTGCCTTCTTGTGATCTCTGTCTGTCAAATAAATAAATAAAATCTTTTTTAAAAAAAGTCCAAATTGACCTTGTTGAGCTAAAATTATGGGGACAGCAGAGCTTTCCTTCTCCTGGAAACTCTAAGGCAGAATTTATTTCCTTGACTTTTTCAAATTCTGGAGGTTTCCCCCATTTCTTACTCTGAGTTTTCTTGCATCTTGAAAGTCAGCAATAGCCAATGAAGTTTTTCTAATGTTGTTTCACTTTGACACTGATTTTCTTGCCTCTCTCTTTCACTTCTAAGGACTTTGTGATTACTTTGGGCCAATCTAGATAATGCAAGATGACTTTTCATCTCAGTATCAGCTGATTAGCAACATTGATTCCATCTGCAACCTCAATTTCCCCTTGACATGTAACATAGCATATTCATAGTTTCTGAAGATTAAGACATAAACATCTTTGGAAGGCCATTATTCTGCCTCCCACAAAGTCTTTGGTAATTTTTATTTTTGTTCCTTGAAATAAAATGTATTTCCTCCCACTTCTGACTGTTTAAAATTTTGTGTTTATTGATTATTTTCAAGATTTGGATTATAATGTACATTTTTGTATGTGCATATATATTGCTTTTATTGTTTGGAGTTAATTGACCTCTTGGACCTAGGAGTTTATAGGTTTTAATCAGATTTGGAAAACCCTTGGCCATGATTCCTTTAGTTACGTTTCTGCTCCGACTCTCTTCTCTCACTACTCCAATTTCACATGTGCTGGACTGTCTACTGTTATCCCTGAGTCATCAAGTCTTGGTTAGGTTTTTCAGTCTTTTCTTCTGTATGCTTCAGTTGGGATAGATCCTATTATGTCTTGAAGTTAATTGTTCTTTGCTTCTGAAATATCTAACCTCGTGTTATTTTTATTTCTAAGTGAATTTTGTTTTTAATTAAAGTCAATTTTTCATTTCCTGTACTGTATTTTTTCATCTCTAGAAATTCCACCTAGTTCTTTCTTTTGTATCTCCCATTGTTATATACTGCACATTTGTGTCCCCCCAAATGCATATATTGAAACCCTCAATGGGTTGGTATTAGGAGGTGGGGTTTTGAGAGGTGATTAGGTTATGAGGTTGGAGTCCTTATAAATGGGACTAATGCCCTTACAGGAGAAGATATGAGAGAGTGCGCCTGTCTCTGCAAACCAGTAAGGAGTCTCTCACTGGAACCCCTTTGAACTCGCACTCTGATCTCGGACTTCCGGCCTCCAGAACTGTGGCAAATGAATTTTGTTTAAGCTAGCAAGTCTTTGGTATTTTGTTACAGCAGTCTGAAGAGACTGAGACATCCATTTCCTCCTGTGTCCATGTTTTTCTTTAATATTTGAGCATAGTTATAATAACTGCTTTAATTTTAATGCTTTTATTTTATTTGCTAGTTTATGTCTTATTAGTCCCAGCTCTGTTTCTATTGATTTATCTATCTTCTGATAATCGATTACAATTCCCAATACTTGGTTGGTCTAGTAATTTTTTATTAACTCCTAGGCACTGTTCACTGTGTGGATTTTGTGCATTACTCTAAAGAATATTCGGCTTTGTGTAGACAATTTTAATTACTTGTTTCTCAATTTTGATCCTTTAAGAATGTTTGTAAACTTCGCTGGGGCTGGTCTGGAACATCCTTCACATCGGTGATAATTCAGTGCTAATAAGGTCCTACCCCCATGCCACCTCCCCAGCACACACACTGGGGTCTCCACTAGCTATTCTGTCCCAGGTGGTCACAAACAGTCTCCATTCCAGATTTTAAACACCTCTTGGCCCTGTATGAACTCTGGGCATTATTCACTTTATAGCTTCTTGCTTTGACTAACCAAGACTTTGCTTCACTCTCTATATGTGCCACCTAATAGCAAAAATTTCAAAAGACCTCAATGCAGATTTCTGGCCTTCTTTTCTGCAAGGCTCTTTCCTCTCTGGCTCTCAGCCCCTCAATTTTCAGCTATTTCAGACTCCCCAAACTCCTACCTATATATCCTCAACTCAGCAAGACTGACTCTCTTCTTGGGTTCCCCTTCCTGGGCCCAGAGTCTGGAAATTGCCTTTAGACAGAAATTCAAGAAGATCTTAGGGTTCAACTAGTTCATTACCTTCTTTCAGAAAGGACAGCCTTGTGCTGCCAGTTTTCCAGTATATGAAGACGGTCATATCATATATATATGTATTCACATATATATAGAGAGAGATTGACAATTTTCATTAACGTATAATGTATTATTTGCCGCAGGGGTACAGGTCTGTGAATCATCAGGCTTACACAGTTCACAGCACTCACCATAGCACATACTCTCCCCAGTGTCCATCACCCAGTCACCCCCTCCCACTCCCTCCCCGCAGCAATCCTCAGTTTGTGAGATTAAGAGTCTCTTAGGGTTTGTCTCCCTCCTGATCCCCTGTTTCATTTTTTCCTTCCCTACCTCCCAAACCTCCCACACTGCTTCTCAAATTCCTCATATCGGGGAGATCTTATGATAATTGTCTTTCTCTGATTGACTTATTTCGCTCAGCATAATACCCTCTAGTTCCATCCACGTCATTGCAAATGGCAAGATTTCATTTCTTTTGATGGCTGCATAGTATTCCATTGTGTATATATACCACATCTTCTTTATCCATTCATCTGTTGATGGACATCTAGGTTCTTTCCATAGTTTGGCTACTGTGGACATTGCTGCTATAAACATTCGGGTGCACGTGCCCCTTCAGATGACTACGTTTGTATCTTTAGGGTAAATACCCAGTAGTGTATCATATATTTTATCCAGCTTTCTGGTTGATTACAGCAGGAGGTAAGTTTGGTTCTTGTTAATCAAGTCCAGAAGTGAAAATCTCTTTGCCTTGGTTTAAAGTGAATGAAGGTCAGTCTCCTTTGCCTCGTTTGTTATGAATTCACACCGTAAGAGGCTGAACCTGCCTCTGTCCACAGCTTTTTGGCCAGCTATTTTCCATTCTTATCCCCCATCTTGTCTACATTATATCCTTCCTTCTTGACATCCTGTACTATGTGGCACTTACATCTTTGCACATTTTTTTTCCTGCTGTTGTTTAAATGCCTTCTCTAGTCTCTTCCTTTTTCATTTGACGGATGGTCGGTCATCATTTTAGTCCCAGCTCAGCATTTGCCTTTCTCTTTTCCTTATTAACATCTCTCTCAATAGGTAAATGTTTAACTTAATTGTGCTCATAACAGACTTGACAGCATGGCTCAGGGATCAGACCGTGTGAGTTTGAATCCTGTCTCTTTCTCTTATTATTTCTGGATTTCTCATAAGTTGGGCAAGTTATTTAACTGATTTCCTTCTTGTAATTGGGAATGATTATAGTGCCTTTTATTATTGTGGGTTATTACATGTAAACAATTAGAATAGTAATGCCAATATCTATATTAACATTCTCATTGAACTATCCTTGTAATAATCCCCGCAAATAATGATTTGTCTCTCTTCTCATCTAACATTATCTTGAAAGGAGAGGCTCCAAAATAGTACCTACGTATTAGCTCCTAACAAAGTATCCAAAATATATCGTGATCAAAATTTGGTTGAAATATTGTAACATTAAGTTATGCGGTTTTTGTTTCTAGGTTTGGAATGCCCTAGCCTTCCTACTGTAATTCCTGCATTGTGTTGGCAAGTAAAGTTGGGAGGAAGAGGAAATACATTGGGAAAGATTTTCTGCTTTTCCGGTTTTTTGGTTTAAGCAGTTTTGCATTTGGATATTTTGAATTTGCAAATTAGAATTAATTGGTACTGCATATAATATGGAAAGTTCAGTCTTAAAACATTCATTTGCATATTTTTAATTAAAGGCCTATAGACATTTTTGTGTTGTCTGAAGGATCCTGATTTAAGTTCAGCTTGGTACTTGTTAGAGGGTGTGCTTAGTTCGTCGTCTTCAATAACGTAGTTGTTACTTGATAAAGAAAGGAAGGAATTTGCCACAGATGTGTCTTTTCTTTAATGCTGATTAGCGAAGGTTTTTGAGGGATTTAGAGACTTTTATGTAGAATATGGGTAGAATAATATGTAGGCACTATCTATGATTTTATTTGAAAAAGTGGATGTTGTAAACTGTTTCAGTTGGAAACCAATACCTCTTTTACACTGTATTGTTCACAGAATGTGAAACGCATGCACACACATTATGTTTTCCCATGTCATTTTCAGTTTGGGTTTAAAATGAAGATTTAGAAAGGAATTTCACTGAGGACCACTTCAATAACTACATCAGGCTGGGTGATAATAGCACATGGCTTTCTTGTATTTCAGGGTTGGCCAGAAGCCACATATATCAAATTTTTGAAGTATGCATCATTTACTATATAGTATGTATGTTTCTTGAGCTTTTATGGTGAACTCGTATTCCTTATGTTTATGCACACCAATATTTCTAGGTATATGTTTTTATGGTGTATATTTTTATGCACAGAGTAGGAATAACCCTCTGTATTAACTCAAAGTTGGATGTGAATTATTGCAAAGGCCAAGTTGTAATTTTATACTCTGTAGATACTGTTTTTCTTCCTCCCAGGAATATCCCTTAGCATTTGTTGTATTGTCCTAAGAACATTTGCAGCATCAAGGAAGGAATGCACTGAGAGTTACTTCTTTCTTTTGCTATCTAAGGGAAGAAATTCTGATATTCATTCACTGTCTGACACATAGAAGCCACCTAAATTTCCTTGACTTTCAGTTCATTGTCAAAAGGAGCAGTGTCTCAAAAAAAATCTCAAAACCAAAGCAATATATCTGCAATTAAATGACAACTTGAAATGACGCAGAAGAAAGGCACTGCATCTCTCTAAAAAAGAATCCATACTGGCTGCACTTAAAAGCAACTGAAAGGCACATTCATCGCTAATTATAAACAAAAACTAGTTAACACTTTAAATAAAAGGAAAAAGAGCGAAAAAGATTTAGAGCCTAGACAAGCAGATGAAAGGGTTCTAAGTTGTCCTCCATCTGATATTACTCAAACGCAACTCTGTCTCCAATTACCTGGGAATATGTGGCATTCCCTCATGAAACCCCCAGACCAGAAAGGGCGTCCGTTCGTGCCTCTGCTTACTCACAGTCATTTGGAACAAGTTCAGCAGAAATATTGAACGTTGCAAAAGAGTCTGGAGCCAGACAAGCGACTATAGACGCCGATTCCTGGGTCAAAATAGTAACTTAGTAGGACAACAACTGCCAGAAAATATTTGTGGGAGCAGAGATTTGGGGGAGGAAGTCTTCGTGCTGTTGGAGAAGCTATCATTGAATGCCAAAGTGCTGAAACAGAATCATTAAGACACTTTTGAACTACTTGCATGTTCAGGGACATAGGAATGTCCATGCCAATGGCCTCTTTGCTAGAATTGGATCTGAAAGGTAATCTTATGCCCTCGCACTAGAATAAATAAATAGAAAGGGGGGGGGGATCACCAAATAAATAAATCAAGTTTGCCTCCTAAAAGTTCAGTGTTTCTTTTTTCTTTTCCTTTTTTTTTTTTTTTTAAATATGGTTTTAAGCACAAGCTTCCTCTGCCTCAAATTGCAGACTGCTAGCTTTTGAGATTTGGGGAGCAGAGGGGAACCATCACTATGACAATTGCAGTATCCTGAGTACTGTCTCAGACCCAGGTCGCCCCTGAAGTGCGGGGTTGGTTCTGTAAGGTCCATTTATCTCCACGCTGTTAGGGTTTAGGTCTGTTACGTTGAGGTCTCAGATTCTCGGGAGAGTGTCAGTACCAAGCACTTGGTATTTTCACTGCACCGCACTCTTCTTCCCTCTCCTCTGACACCGGTACAGGATGGGTTGCCTTGTTTCACCATTTCGATTCTCTTCTCCGCACTTACAAGGCTGTTTTCAGTATATCCACTCTCAAAACATTTTCTCGGCAGCGGAACTCAGACATCGAGATAGGAATGGTTACCCATCGTACATGTGGAGTAAAACGTGTGGGCTCGAGACGAACATTGCAGCCTTTCAAAATGTCATCTCATCTTTTACATTTTGCACTGTCTCCCAGCATTTACAAAAGGTCTTGTCTTATTTCGTGTAGGAATTTCATTTACTGCTGTTCCTCCAAAGAAAGGGCTGAAGGACTGCCAGCTTCCTCTTATACTATAAGCATTGGGAGTTCTCCATGATAGGCCTATGAAAACCACAACACACACACACAGATGAAGTAGAAATAAAAACAAAAGACATTCAGTACAGAGTTATTCTTTGATTTTTGTGAAAGTTTTTGAGTCTCCTATGATAGTTCTTGGCCCATAACTTCTTTATATTGTTATAAGGAGGTCCTCTTATTTTAACATTGTAGAAGGCTCATTCTGAATCTGGGTTCTATCTGTAGAAGCATTAAGAAGAGGATATTTGATGACCCTACAATGGAGAAATTTTTGCATTTTTGAAAGTAACATCCCGGTCCCTTTTTATAGTCATGGTAATGTGGAGAGAAAAGAAAAAAAGACAGAACCATTATTACCTGTGCTGCAGGTGGTTTATATTTTATTTAATTAGGAAACTCAATGAAATGATTACCCTGTTTTAATGATAAAGAGAAGTTATTAAATCAACGTGATTCATAAGGTTATTAAAATCTAACACAGGGGCGCCTGGGTGGCTCAGTGGGTTGGGCCACTGCCTTCGGCTCAGGTCATGATCTCAGGGTCCTGGGATCGAGTCCCGCGTCGGGCTCTCTGCTCATCAGGGAGCCTGCTTCCTCCTCTTCTCTCTGCCTGCCTCTCTGTCTACTGTGATCTCTCTCTGTCAAATAAATAAATAAAATCTTTAAAAAAAAATAAAATAAAATCTAACACAGTTTAGTGGCTGATCTAGAATTCATACATAGGTCTGCCTAACTGAATTTTGTTTTCTAATCCCAAACACTGATCCTGATGGGATCTGAAAACAAGAGCTTGAGTGGTAAGACCCTTGCCAAGGAAGTGTAGCTTTTTCATACGTGATGCGGGAGAAGTAGTTCCCAGAGATCTAAGGCCAGGGAGGCCCTAGGACAGTGGTGTCCCTTAGGAGTCACAGCAATTCCTCTGTGGTGGTCGAGGCTTTCTGGGCAGCTGGGTGCAGGGAGCCTTGGATAATTGGAAGACAGCATGAAGATCACTCCAAACCAAACCTTGGACCTGTTTGTCTATTTTAAATGCCTTTTTTGAAAAAGATTTTATCATTTATTTATTTATTTGAGAGAGCGAGAGCATGAGCAGGTTGAGGGGCAGAGGGAGAAGCAGACTCCCCACTGAGCAGGGAGCCCGACGTAGGGCTCCATCCAGGGACTCCAGGATCATGACCTGAGCAGAAGACAGACGCTTAACCAGCTGAGCCACCCAGGCGCCCCTATTTTAAATGCTTTTTAAAATTTTTCTGTAGTTACCATTATCATGAATGACTAGAAGTCTGCCATCCTTGTTTGATAGGTCAAAAAAGAAAGGAGCTATGTACTATAAAGAATGGGAAAATGGATCTTTTTTTAAAATTTATTTTTATTGTTTTTGCACCACACCCAGTGCTCCATGCAATGCGAGCCCTCCCTAAAACCCACCACCAGGCTCCCCTACCCTCCCACCCCCCGCCCCTTCAAAACCCCTCAGGTTGTTTTTCAGAGTTGGGAAAATGGATCTTACTTTAAATAGAAAAGTGAAACCTTTTATATCCCTTACCTGGCAAATTTTGCATACTTTTTTTATCAAAATTTATAGACAATAGGTTGTAAATATATAGGAAACCACTGCTAAAAGTAGCACCGACATTCAGAACTAGTCACAAAGTCCTCTGTGCCATTAGAAATGACCCGAAAACTGTATTTATGTTTTTGAGAAAGTAGGTCAGGGAATAAAAGCACTAGCCGTAAGATGGTGACATGGTTTATAGAAAATAATCTTATTGCTATGTCACCTTCAACTTGTACTAGAAAAGCTGTGTGTATGACACAGATGGTCACAGCCCGTCAGAAGCTTTTACTCGAACTAAAAAACCATCTAAGATCCCCCCCCATGTGACTACCATGAGTACTCCCCAAGCGAACGGCAGTGTTCCTCTTAATTTGTTTCTAAAAGGTATCTTACTTTTCACTAACTTAATTACATTTTATTTTCCTTTGGTGGATTTCATCCTCCTTAACTAAAGAAACCAAATCTTGCATTTGTCACTAACTTAACATAATAAGTGTTTAAAGGAATCATGACAGCAAAATGTTGATGGAGTGTTTATACAAGCAGCATGTTGGAAAATGGTATCTCGGTGTTCCCAGAAAACAGAATTGCACCCCGACTTTTCAGAAAGTTTTTGTTTCTAAGATTGCCATACACAGGAAAATCTGTCTAGTTCCTTGCATTGTTGACTCTCCATCAAGAGTTGAAATGTGTGCTCTAATGCACTTGCTTTGATCTTTCATTTGACTGTTTATCAAAGCTGAATGCACTCTGAATACACAAATCCTCTTAGCTTCAAAATAATGTGAAAATAATGGATAATAGAGCATTTTTAAGTATTCTCTGCTATTCCAATTTGGTTTTATGATTGTAATGTGGCCATTAGGTTGGGGAAGAGGGTCTGTTTTTATGTTTAGTTTCCTTGGTAAGACCCAGTCGTTTGCCACATTGCATTAGAATGTTTTTTTCAGCCAAACTTGCTCACGCAGGGAAGCAAGAGCTGCTTTAGTACACATCAAAAGGAGTCATTATGAACATATGAAACTCCCTTCATTCCACTCACCACAATTTAGAGGCTTACACTTTTGAAAAGCTGTGAGTATGTGCTTTCTTGATCTGCATAGAAGTTGAAACATAATAAAATAGCAGTTGATATATTCAATTAAAGATAATTATGTATTACATCACGTTACAAATTTCAAGAGCGTCAAGTCCAACATTTCTGAAGAACATTTATTTAGCCTCTGCTAATTATTGGCGGCACTGTGCTAAGTCTTTTATATATGTTAACAGATTATTTTTCTAAGATTACATAGCTAATCTTAGTGGCAGAGTCAGAAATAGAACACAGATCTCTAGCATCTCATTCTGGCACGTTTTAAATTTCATAAATTGTTTACTTGATCCTTCAAACGTAATCCAGAAATTTTCTCCCAATCTCAGTCTTCATCTCTGTATTTTATTTTTTAAATTTTTTAGTGCTTTTGAAGATTTTTTTTTTTTTTTATTTGACAGAGAGAGAGAGAGCAGGAACACGATGAGCAGGGGGAGAGGGAGAGGGGAAGCAGGCTACCTTCCGAGCAGGGAGCCCGATGCAGGGCTCGATCCCAGGACCCTGGGATCATGACCTGAGCTGAAGGCAGACGCTTAACCGACTGAGCCACCCAGACACCCCAATCTCTGTATTTTCAAAAAGCAGAAAATATACATGTGAGGGCAGTTAGAAGACTGTCCTTCCTGGAAATGGCATGCATTGGGGTGCTTTGTTGTTTTGCCTTAAACACACTTTGTATGGCTCCAGACTTGCTGCTTGAAGCCAACCTTTATTAAGCCACGCAGCTCAGTGCAGATTTAATAAGACAGTGTGTTCACGTTGGAGCCTTTTCGAGCAAAATCATGGAGCATTTATTCTGGTTTTCAATACGGCTAACAACTGACCCGGAAGTTCTTGTAAACAATCTAATGTACAAAAATGGAAAGGGGACGACAACACTTTCTGCTTCCGGCTCAAACGATGCCTGCCGAGTTCCACAGTCCTGGCCAGGAGTGGCAGTGTGACCCTCCATGTGGCTTTGCAGATACTCTACAGACCTTTGAACAAACAGTCCTGAGGTTGTAAAACATTAACCAGCCCAAGCTGGACAACTGAGTGTTCAGTAGTGACAGAGACACTTCGACAATTCCCAAATGGCCGTCGGTCAGCTTTCATGTCCCGATCCAACTTCTTAATATCAGCTCGCCCTCCTCCACTTTGTCTCTTCCTTTCTCCAGACGGTCACGAGGGTGACCTACGAGGGAGTGATTGTAAAAAGGCAATGTCTTCTTTCACTAGTTCTAGGTTTTCTTTAATTGGGTTTTTTTTTTAACTTTTTGTCCTGTCACTCAGTGATTTTCAAAAGTGTGTGTGACAAAACATTAGTGCAGCATGAAATCAATTTAGTGGGTCACAAATACACTTTGAAATCTAATAGAATGGACTAAAAATGTGAGAGCATTGCATGAAGTAAGAGTATTTTTGAAACTTTTGTGGCAGTTTGTGTGTGTGTGTGTGTGTAGTAATCCATAAATTCCTAGCATGCTTGCTGGTCAAAAAATGTAGAATTCACTGCCAGACCTATTTTATGTTTTGGAGTTCCTATGTTATTTTAAATAATTTCAAATAGTGATGTGATTGATGGCTTTCTCAAATTTGGTCTTTAAGTTTGTGTCAGGGTACCATTTATTTTGAAACAAAAACGGTAGCAAATAAATGACTGTACTGTTGCCTCCCTACTTTTAATTAGTAGAAAATGTTAGTGTCTTGTACCTCTGTAGAAATAACCTTTGGATCTGTTCACTCGTGGTCTGGTGCAGAGAGCACTGGTCAAGGTCACATACCATTTCTATTGAGTTTCTTGACTTAGTTTCTGTACTTTTGCTTAGGAGAATTATTTTTAACTAATTATTAGCATTTAAATCCTTGACAAACACATTTACTGTGAATATGAAATTAACTACTATTTTCTCAGGTTAATGTAACTGACTTAGAGCAATTACTTAGAAAAAAGGTATTACTTAGAATTTTACGTTTGTGCTTATTTATATATCTTATGTGTTTTGGTACCTATTATTAACTTAATGAAAATTAAATATAAAAATTTAATCATATTTGCTTATAGATTTAAAATAAACTTTCTGGAATGCATTAGAATTAATTATGAATAAAAACATATTTCATATTATTTGGATCATATTTTACTTAAGATAGAATAACTATCATATATCTCATTTCTTTTTTTTCTTGCATTTTTTCAGCTAAAATTGATCAAGAGGCAGAAGAAAACTCACTGACAGAGACTCATAAATGGTGAGAAGTTGCCTTCCTTTAATACAAAAATGTATTCTCAGATAAGTTTATATATTATTAGTACATTTTATCTCAAGGAACCAATTATTAGCTCAGTTTTTATTTTCAAACATAAAAGAAAAAGAAAATAATAATTTAATATTATATTGAATTTCTGAATTTTATTTTAATGACTCTGAATGATTATCAATCTGTTAAGTACCAAATTATTGTGAATACTTTAGTACCTTCTCTTTTGGATGACATTTCGGACTGTGGAACTACCAGAGAAGGGAGTATAGCAGGAACCTGTTTCAAGAAAGAAGGGTGAAGAGTTTGGTTCTAGAACTATTGAGTTTAGGTAGCTTCCCTTGCATAAACTTGTACTTTCAGAATGGAGATTTGCAATCATGAATGAGTGAACATAGAGAATGATCTCACAAATCTCTTGGTTTCTCTGCCTCAGGTTTCTCCTTTTCTTCTTTCTCTCTGCAGTGGTCAGTGTTCTCCAGAAAACAGAACCAATAGGATGTACGTGTGTGTGTGCGTGCGTGTGTGCGTGTGCGTGCACACGGAGAGACTGAGAGAGATTAGGGAATTGGCCAATAGCAGGCTGGAAAGTCCTGAAAGGAGTTAATGTTACAAACTTGAGTTCAAGAGCATTCTGAAGACAGAATTCCAGAATTCCATCCTACTAGGGTAGCCGCAGTCTTTTTTTCCTTAAGACCCTCAACTGACTGGATGAGGCTCATCCACATTATGAAGGGTAATGTGCTTTCCTCAAAGTCTACTGATTTAAATGTGACTCACATCTCAAAAGTATTTTCACAACATATAGATTAATGTTTGACCCAAAACTACTTACCGTACCTACCCAAGCTGACACATCAAACTAACCATCACACTCTCCAAAGAAATCTGATTACTCTTGAAGGAGAATTCTGATTAAGGAAGTTCTTTACCATTACTTAATCAGGCGAGGTCGTATATATTCTGTGAACAGGTATCACGTTTTTAGTTGCTGTTTATCTAATATGACATACTGTGCTAGACAAATCGGTAAAGGGAATTGTTCAGATTCAGTGAAAAGCAAAAATGGGTAAAGACCAACAGCTGTTTTGGGGAGATGGCGGCAGAGTAGAAGTACCCTAAGCCTATCTGGTCCCACGGAAACAACTAAAAGTAACAGCCACATCAGTGTAAATAATGCAGAAATTGACGCAAAGACTGGCAGGACAGACTCTCTAGAGCTAAATGTAGAGGAGAGGCAACACTGAAGAGAGTAGGACGTGTGGAAGCACAGTTAGGAGCTAAAGGGACCCATGGGACCATCCACAGGAGGGAGGGACACCACTCGCAGGGGCATGGAAAGGGGAGAGAAACAGACTCTCACACCAAAGATCCTACATGGGAATGATGAATCCCCATAGGATTTGGCTTTGAAAACCAGAGGGGCCAAATTTCAAGAAGTCTTAAAATGAGCAGGGCTTAAAACCTGGAACGTTTAAAATCAGCAGGGTCCTGAAAGACCTGGTCCAGTAGGGCAAACTGAGAGACTGAGTCCCCACCTTAAGGAGACAGCAAAATAAATAGCCCTATTGAGATACAGCATAGAAACAGCAGTTTGAAAAACACCTGTGATATATGGGAGAGAGATTTGTTTACTAATATCAGAGCATATGCTGGAAGGAGCACATGTGGGAGATTTCTTCAGGAACAAAGGAACTGGTGAGCACCATTTTGTTCCCCCACCCCACAGCCTAGACACACGGTACCTCTGGGAGCCAGCATCCCACAATGCTCACTACTTAACCTGGTAAGAGCATGCCCAGCCCATGCATTCTGTGAATGCACTCCCTCCAGGCAGGCCTCAGCTCCAGGCCCTCTTCCATAATAGACCCAAGAAAACCTTGCTAACACTGAGCATCCTGCCCATGCATGCTTCTGTGGATACACCCCTCCAACCCTCCCTGCTTCAGTCCCCAGGAGTGGCAGGTCCCCTCCCGTGTAGGTGGACCTTGCCGACACCATGCTCCCCACCTTCACCGTGTCCTGAAGTTCACTGCGACTGCAGATCTGACAGACACGAGGTAAGACTGAACTTAAGCCCAACATGGCCCTAGCCTGACCCACTAACACCACGGGGACCAAACCCTGCCCACAACAAGCAAAGAGAGACATTGCGGACAACTGGACTGAAAACAAAAGTGGCTCAGCCACAACAGAACGATGCATGCAACACACGTAGGAGACACCCCTGAAGCATCAGGTTCTGGTGAGCAGAGGATATTGTACTGCGGGACACTGCAAGACCTCTTCTTTACAAGGCCTCTACTGTCAAGAGCAGAAGATGTAGCTGACTTTTCTAGTGCATAGAAACAGGAATAGAGTTAGACAAAATGAGGAGACAGAGGAATAAGTCCCAAATGATAGAACAGGACAAAATCACAGCAAAAGAGCTATACAAAACAGAGACAAGTGATACACCTGATAGAAAATTTAAAGTAATGATCATAAAGATAGTCACTGGACTTGGAAAAAGAGTGGAGGACCTCAGTGAGTCTCTTAGCAAAGAGATGGGAAACATAAAAACATAACATCAGAGATGAAGAATTCAGTAAATGAAATTAAAAAGACACTAGAAGGAATAAAGAATAGGGTAGAGGAAGCAGAACAAATCAGTGATGGAAAATCAGTAATGGAAAACAAGCTGAAGAGGAGAGAGAAAAGAAATAATAAAAAATGAAAATAGACTAAGGGACCTTAGCAACAACATCAAGTATAATAACATTCTCATTTAGGGATCCCAGAAGGAGAAGAGAGAGAAAAAGGGGCAGAAAATCTATTGGAAGAAATAATAGCTGAAAACTTCCTGAATCTGGGGAAGGAAACAGAAATCCAGATCCAGGATGCACAGAGATTTCCCCCCACAAAGTCAGCCCAAGGAGGTCCACACCAAGACACAGTAAATAAAATGGGAAAAAGTAGAGAAGAGAATTTTTAAAGCAGCAAATGAAAAGAAAACTGTTGTTGTATCCCATAAAGCATTCAGGGTTTTTTGGTTTTTGGCAGAAACTTTGCAGGCCAGAAAGGAGTGACATGATATATTCAAAGAAAAAATTGTTCGGCCAAGAATACTCTAACCAGCATGGCTATTATTCAGAATAGAAAGAAAGATGAAGAGCTTCTGAGACCCTCCCCCAAAATAAAAAAAGTTAAAGTAATTCATACCACTAAACCAGCCCTATAGGAAATGTTGAGTGGAAAGGAAAGACCATAAAAAGGAGTAAGAAATGTAGAAAAGACAAAAGCAGTTAAAATAAGTATATGTGTAAAAGTCGATCGAGGTATTAACAAAAAGAGGATGTAAAGTATGACACCATATACCTAAAATGTGAGGGGGAGGGGGAGAATAGTAAAGAATGGACTCAAACTTAAGGAACCAACAAGTTAATATAGATTGCTAAATGCAGACGATGTTATATACAAACCTAATGGTAACCACAAATGAAAAACCAGTAATAGACGTGCCAAAAATAAGTAGAGAGGAATCCAAGTATATCACTAAAGAAATCCAGCAAGTCATGAGAGAAGAAAGCAAGAGTAGAAAAGAGCAGAGAAGAACTACAAAACCATTAAACGAGTAATAAAATGGCAATAAGTACGTATCTATCAATAATTACTCTGAATGTAAATGGCCTAGATGCTCTAGTCAAAAGACATAGGGTGACAGGATGGATAACAGAGCAGGACCCGTCTCTGTGCTGCCTACAAGAGACTGACTTTGGACCTAAAGACACATGCAGATTGAAAGTGAAGGGGTAAAAAGCATTTATCATGAAAATGGAAGTGAAAAGAAGGCCAGGGTAGCAATGCTTCTACCGGACAAAATAAGCTTTAAAACAAAGACTGTTAACAGGAAAGAAAGAAAGGACACTATGTAGTATTAAAGGGAAAACCCAACAAGAAAATATAACAGTTGTAAGTGTGCACCCACATGGGAGCACCCAGACGCGGAAAGCAGCCAATAGCAAGCGTAAAGGAAGTAATTGATCGCAATACAGTAGCAGTAAGGGGCCCGCTCACAGCAATGAACAGTTCATTCAAGCAGAAAATCAATGAGGAAACAGTAATGGCTTCGAATGACACAATGGACCAGAAGGGTCTAACAGATATATTCGGATACATTCTTTTTTGTTTCCAGTTTCCAAAGACTTTATAGAAAAGAAAGATTCTATTACTTCCAAGTTACTGGAATGAAGAGCTGTGTCCAGGGACATCCTAAAACAGCAGAATACATATTCTTTTCAAGTGCCCATGGAACATTCTCCAGAATAGACCACATATTAGGCCACAAAACAAGTCTCGACAAATTCAGAACGTCGGAGACATACCATGCATATTTCCTGACCACAATGCTATGAAAGTAGAAATCAACCACAAGGAAAATTCTGGAAAAACCACAGATACATGGAGGTTAAATAATGTGCTACTAAACAATGAATGGATCAGCCAGGAAATAAAAGAAGAAATTAAAAAGTACATGAAAACACAACAGTACAGGGACGCCTGGGTGGCTCCATTCGGTTAAGCGTCTGCCTTCCACTCAGGTCGTGATCCCAAGGTCCTGGGATCGAGCCCCACATCAGGCTCCTTGCTCAGCAGGGATTCCGCTTCTCCCTCTGCCTGCCACTCCCCCTGCTTGTGCACTCTCTGACAAATAAACAAAATGTTTAAAAAAAAAAGAAAAGAAAACAACCATACAAAATCTTTAGCTTGTAGCAAAAACCCTTCTAAGAGGAACGTTTAGAGCAAGACAGGCCTAACTCAAGAAGCAAGAGAAATCTTGAATAAACAACCTAACCTTACACCTAAAGGAGCTACAAAAAGAAGCACAAACAAAACTCCAAACCAGCAGAAGGAGGGAAATAATAAAGATTAGAAATAAAATGGGGCTCCTGGGTGCCTCAGTGGGTTGAAGCCTCTGCCTTCTGCTCAGGTCATGATCCTAGGGTCCTGGGATCGAGCCCCATATCGGGCTCTCTGCTCAGCAGGGAGTCTGCTTCCCCCTCTGCCTCTCTGCCTGCTTGTGATCTCTGTCTGTCAAAAAAAAAAAAAAGATTAGAAATAAATTACCTAGAAAGTAAAAATAAAACAATACAATAGAACAGTTCAGTGAAATCAGGAGCTGTCTTTGAAAAGGTAAACAAATTTATAAACCTTTAGTTAGACTCATCAACAAAAGAGAAAGGAGAGGGAGAAGATTCAAAATATGAAAATCGGAAATGAAAGAAAGAACAACTATCACCATAGAAATAGAAAAGATTATAAGAGAATATTATGAAAAATTATATGCCAACAAATTGGACACCTAGAAGAAAGGGATAAATTCCTAGAAACACGTATAACCTATTGAAACTGAACCAGGA
Source organism: Mellivora capensis (assembly GCA_004024625.1). Classification (NCBI taxonomy): domain Eukaryota; kingdom Metazoa; phylum Chordata; class Mammalia; order Carnivora; family Mustelidae; genus Mellivora; species Mellivora capensis. The sequence continues at coordinate 74,893 of PISX010003219.1, read as the reverse complement.
AGCAATAGAAAATTTGGACAGACTGAATACTGGCCACAAAATTGAATCAGTAATCATCATTAACTCCCAAGAAACAAAAGTCTGGGCCCAGATGACTTCACAGGCAAATTCTAATGAACATTTAAACAACAGTTAATACCTGTTCTTCTCAAACTGTTCCAAAAATTGAGGAAGAGGAAGAAAAGCTTCCAAATTCACTCTATGAGGCCAGCATTACCCGATACCAAAATCAGATAAAGACATTACAGAAAAAGAGAACTATAGGCCAGTATCTCCAATGAACATAGATGCAAAAATTCTGAACAAAATTTCAGGAAATGGAATCTAATAATATGTTTAAAAATCATTCACAGTCAAGTGACATTTATTGCTGGGGTGCAAGGGTGGTTCAGTATTCACAAATCAGTCAAAACATTACGTCATATCAAGGAGAGAAAGTATAAAAGGCATATGATATTTTCAACAGACTCAGAAGGAACATTTGACAAAGTACAACGTCCAATCATGAAAAAACCCTCCACAAAGTAGAGTTAGAGGGAACATACCTCAAAATAATAAAGGTCATTAATGAAAAACCCATAGCAAGTATCATACTCAATGGTGAAAAACTGAGAGCTTTTCCCCTAAGAACAAGAACAGGACAAGGGTGTCCACCCTTACCACTTTCATTCAACAGAGTGCTGGAGGTTCTAGCCACAGGGATAAGTCAAGGAAAATTAATAAAAGGGATCTAAATCAGTAAGGAAGGAATAAAGTTTCACTATTTCCAGTGACGTGATACTGTATGTAGAAAAACTGGAAGACTCCACCACTGGGGTCTAATATGAAAACTGATAAATAAATTCAATTGCGTTGCAGGACACAAAATCAAGGTACAGAAATCCATTTTATTTCATTTCTTTCTTTTTTTTAAGATTTTATTTATTTATTTGTCAGAGAGAGAGAGACACAGAGTACAAGCAGGGGGAGCACCAGGCAGAGGGAGAAGCAGGCTCCTCGCTGAGCACGGAGCCCAATGTGGGACTCAGTCCCAGCACCCTGGGATCATGACCTGAGCGGAAGGCAAATGCTTAAGCCACTGAACCACCCAGGCATTCCATCATTTCATTTCTATACACTAAACGAAGCATCCCAAAGAGAAATTAAGAAAACAATCCCATTTACAGTCACACCCAAAGTAATAAAATACCTAGGAATAAACTCAACTAAAGAGGTAAAATCCTGTACTCTGAAAACCATGAGACATTGTTAAAAGAAATTGAGGACAACAAAAACAAATGTAAAGATATCCCATGCTCGTGGGTTGGAAAAACAAATGTTGTTAAAGTATCTATACCACCCAGAGAAGTCTGCAGATTTAATGCAATGCCTATCAAAGTACCAACAGAATTTTTCATAGAATGAGAACGTATAATCCTAAAATTTGTATGGAATGCCCAAAGACCGTGAATAGCCAAAGCAGTCTTGAAAAAGAATAAAACTAGAGGTATCACAACCCCAGATTTCAAGCTATATTACAAAGCTGTAGTAATCAAAACAGATGGTACTGGCACAAAAATAAACACAAAGATCAATGGAACGGAAAAGAGAGCCCAGAAATAAACCCATAACTATGTGGCCATTTAATCTTTGACAAAGGAGTCAAGATTATGTAACAGGAAAAAGGCAATCTCTTCAGCAAATAGGTATTTGGAGAACTGGAAAACTACATGGACAAGAATGGAGCGGGAGCACTTTCTTACACCATACACAAAAATAAGCTCAAAATGGATTATGAACCTCAATATGAGACCTAAAAACATAAAAATCCTAGAAGAGAGCACAGGCAGTAATTTTTTTGATAGTAGCCGTAGCAACATTTTTCTAGATATGTCTCCTGAGGTGAGGGAATCAAAAGCAAAAATAAACTATTGAGATTACATCAAAATAAAAAGCTTCTGCACAGTAAAGGAAAGATTCAACAAAACTAAAAGACAACCTAATGAATGGGAAAAAATATTTGCAAACAACTTATCCAATAAAGGGTTAGTATCAAAATATATAAAGAACTCATTTTAGGTGCCTGGGTAGCTCAGTCAGTTAAGCCTTCCATTCAGGTCATGACCTCAGTTTTCTGGAATTGAGTCCCACATCCGGCTCCCTGCTCAGCAGGGGGTCTGCTTCTCCCTCTCCTTCTATCACTTGCCTCACAGTCTCTCTCAAGTAAATATATAAAATCTTAAAAAAAAAAAGAACTCATATAATTCAACACACACACATACACACACACACACACGTAAAATAATCCAATTAAAAATGAGCAGAAGACCTTAACATATATTTCTCCCAAGAAGACATCCAGATGGCCAACAGACATGTGGAAAGACGATCAGCATCACTCATCATCAAGAAGATGATGAGTAAAAAAACTCAAAACTCAAACTACAGTGAGATGTCACTTTACAATGATCACAGTGGCCACAATCAAAAACACCACAAACAAGTGTTGGTAAGGATACTGAGAGAAAAGGAACCTTCCTGCCCCATTGGTGGGAATCCTGACTGGAGCAACTACTATGGAAATTCATCCAAAAAATAAAAATTTAATTACCATATGATCCAATAATTCCACATGTGGGTAATTACCCAAAGAATATGAAAATACTAATTTGAAAAGATACACGCACCCCTGTGTTGATTGCAGCAGTTTTTACGACAGGCGCTAGGGAACTAGCCCACGTGTCCATCGTTAGAGGAATAGATAAAAAGACGTGGTACGTAGACGATGGACGGTGACTAGGCCGTAAGAGAGAATGAAATCTTGCCATTTGCAACATGGATATATCTAGAGAGTATAACACATTGTGAAATATATCCGCCAAAGACAAACGCTGTATGATTTTACTCGGTAGACTTAGGAAACAAAACAAAAATGAGAGACCAGCCAAAAAACAGACTCTTAACTATAGAAAACAAACGGTCGGTTTCCAGAGGGAGGCGCATCAGTGGATGGGTGGAATAGGTGAAGGGATTAATGGCACACTTGCCACAGTGAGCTCTGAGTGTGGGATTGTTGAATCCCTGTATTGTACGCCTGAAACTAATACACTGTACGTCAGCTATAGTGGGATAAAACAAAGAACGTCAAGTCCTTAAAGGATGACAAACAGAAATTTCAGTTCGTTCCATGAAACAGAAACTGCCTCGGGATTAATCTGTTAGTGAAAGAGCCATCTTTTAGAATTAAACAGTCCTGAAATTCAAAAATAAAAATAAAGGGGTTCCCCGGGTGCCTCAGTACATTAAGTGTCCAGCTCTTGTGTTCTGTTCAGGTCATGATCTCATGGGTCATGGGTTCAAGCCCGCGGTTGGGCTCCACGCTCTGCGGGAAGTCTGCTTGAGGATTCTCTCCCTCTGCCCTTCCTGCTTGCTTGCGTGCTCTCTCTCGCTCTCTCAAATGGATAAATAAATCTTTAAAAACATGAAAAATAAGAATAAGAATAATGAATCATATGAAACATTTCTCAAAGAAGTAAATCTTTGTTCCGTGTTTGTAGCAATCTTAACATGACCAGGTCAACGGTCAGTAGTGATTCTTTTCAGGAAGGCAGCCATCTTGGAATCCAAATCCTGCTCTTCATGTGTTAGCTCTGTGGTTCCGGGCCAGTACCGTAACTCCAGGATTGTAGTATCTACTCTGGAGATGAGAATTAAATTAGCTAGTATTTGCCAGATGTTTAGCTTGTAGATGTTATTTGCTATATTATATGCACATTATTATCTTAACTAGAGATTAGAAGACGTTTGGTGGTAGTCATAGAAACCACAGACAGATTTCAGATTCAGGCCATGTAATTATTGGTTTCATTCATGTTCTTCACTGGCTCCATTGGATCAGACATTGGGCAGCCTCGCCTGGTCATGGAACATAGATTTTGGTATCACATCTGTATATCTACACTCGCTCCAATGTGGCTTCAAGGACTTACCATACTTTTGAATCTTTGTCCTTATCTGAGACATAAGAGAAGCAATACCTAGATTGTAAATTGGGTGGAGATCAATTCAAAATAATCAGATAAGTTATATGGAACTATGTAGAACCCCCTCATCATGCAGATTTTACTAAAATACTTGAACTTAGGAGACTGACTTACCAAACAAAGTCTTATCCCTTAAAACAAACATTTAACTGGAGAAAATGATGTAAAACAATCACTTAACATCTCTACAAAATGTTCTAAGGGCATCCAGCGAATGGAGAATCATTCACTGGAGACAACCTACTTAATCTTGGCAAGAACAGTGGGAGTCTGTGTCATCGGAGCCACAATCCATTCTTTCTAGTTCAATCCTACGGAAACTGCTCTCTCAACCCAGCCCCCATTTGCAAGATGTAAGCTCTCCCCCTGGGGTGACAGACCAAGAATATTGGGCCCCCAATTTTTTGCTCCAGCTGACGGTTAGGATGAGGGATCTCTGTACACCCAGAAGTGCAAGCCTAGAAGACTAGGGTCTGCCCCCCTCAGCTCCGGCTTGAAGAGCAAAAGCCTCACTTTGGGGCAAGTAGGACAGTGGTCTCACCTCTAACTTTAGACACAGAGATTCGGCCCAGGGTCTGCAGCTCTGAGAGGACTGACTTTATTTGGAATAGAGGAAAATTCCATGCCTACATATTTGTTGAGACAATGGAGGTCTTAATGTAAAGCCATTAAGAGGGCACTCACACCTCCATGGTCAAGTAGTGAGAAGTTTAACAGAAAGAACCAGGGAGGGAGATAACCAGGGAGGATCCTCCTGGGATCAAAGTCCACCCCAGGGGTGGGGAAGGCTGTGCCCCAGTTTACGAGGCTGCACCTGCTCGGGGTCCATCGGACCCGGATGTGGAGCCGACTTGCAGCATTTCCCCAAGATGTGTGCAGACCCATCAGCAAATGGTAGAAGTCTCCCGGGCTCTGGAGGCTTCGGTGTAACCTCTGGCCAGTCATTCACCAAACAATAGCTATTCTGACCCCGGGCGGCTTTGAGGAAGCTATGCTGAAAACAAAATCCCACACGTGCCTTGCAGTCTGGAAGGACAGCAGTCTGGGCTGAATTCACTGCTTTTCTAGAACTGGGTATGCGAGCGGGCAGGTGCATTTCTTCCTGACGTGCCGAAGGGGTTTCTCTCAGCCAGGCTGGCTGGCTCCTGTCCTGCAGCTGAGGGATTGTCGATTTAACCCAGAGTCTAGAGTCCTGGGTCTCCTTCCCAGCCATTTTGGAAACCACCCCCTTCCCACTCCAAGCAGTAGTTCACCAGATGTTCTCTCTCCCAAGGAAAACTTCTTGGGAACCCAAGGCCTCAGGCTTTTACGGTGTCTTTGGCTTGTGTTTCTTTGTGCAGAAACCCCTCTACCTAACCTAAACCCCAAAATTGAAAACAAAATGCCAGCCCTCTCCTCTCTGTTTGATCCCTGTGAGTGGTCGAGGCAAGACCCTGAAGGAGAGGAGAGCCGAACCAGGAGGGTGTGTTCTGACGGATGACTTCTCAGTCTCCCGTCCCCCCTTTATTTTCTTTATCATTACGTTCTGGGTGTGATATTATCAAGCCGGCTGCAGTCCATTTTGGAGGTTAAGATGGTCTTAAACATAAAGTTTAAGTAGCAGCAAACCTGAACTTTTTCATTTTTCTGACCGTGAGGCAGCAAATACACAGGGATGTTTTGGTTGAATGAATGAATATATTGAAAGCATCTTAATCAAAGGAATTTCTTTGTGAGGTTCTATTTTTATCTCAATGATACTGTTCAGCGCAAGATGTTTTATTTTTATTATTTTTTAAGATTTTATTTATTTGTGAAAGAGAGCACAGAAGCAGGGAGGGGGGATGGCAGGCAGAAGCAGCAGCAGACCCCCTGCTGAGCAAGGATCCCGATGCGGGACTCGATCCCAGGACCCTGGGAGCATGACCTGAGCCAGAGGCAGACACTTAACTGACTGAGCCACCCAGGCGCCCCAACACACGACATTTTAGTTTTACTTTGTACCCTGTCCCAGAGTCCCAGTGACAATCAGTGACAAATGTATGTGCTTTCATTTCTCTAGAACTAGTTGAGAGTCATGTACAGGTCATTGTGATAGCTGAGTTGGGCTGTGTCTTGAAGATCATATTGTGATGGAACTTTCCCGATTCTCAAAGTTTTTGAGGCAATTTAGCATTTCCCGCACTCTCTACAGTGCTTATGAAAGAAGGCAAGCCAGTGTGGTGGACAGGGCCCTGAGAGTTCTACCTTAGAATTACAGTTGGAAAAACCACAGAAAGTGCCTGCACCTCAGCTTCCTTGTGTGTAAAAGGCATGTAACCTCATCCTTCTATCTTCTAGGGCTATAGGAACAGAATACCTTGCTTGTTGTTTGCAATATACAGTTTCCTCAAATTCCCTCAAGTGAGGCTAGTAAGAGACGTCTCCTAGAAAAGTATGTTCATGAAAACGTTTTGTAAACTACACAAACTCAATTAGAATGCTTATTAGAAGGAGTTATATGCTAATTCATCAGTTTTATAAGCAACTAATGAATCATCGAACACTATGTCAAAAACTAACGTACGATATGTTGGCTAACAACATAATGATAAAAATATAAAAATAAAATGGATAAGTGAACTTTTATCTAGGTACTAACTAGAATTTTTTTCTATAATAGAATATTATGGGCTTTTGGAGTCATTTTGTGATTTCCTTACAAAATAAATATATTCAAGAGAATATTGAGGTTAGTATATCTTTTAAAGCAAACCAGACTTTTTTTCATGTTCCATTTGTTAGCATGACAGTTTTATATGGTAATTTTGTCTGTTTACTCACACAGTTTTGCTATTAATCTCAGAAGTGGGACTGTGTTCCTCTTTCACATGAACACAAATGTAAAGCTTTTGAATAAAGAGTCTGACCGAACTCTTCCACTCTCCCAGAAAGTAAGACAACTGAGCAGGTGATGTTTGAACCTTACCCAAAAGCCACATACAGACCGGACGGACATACTCTTGTCTTCACATGACTTCCCTGGGCAAGCCAAACTGTGCTGTTGCATTACAAGATGGGTTTCAGCAGAATCTTGTCAAGGTCGGCTGCATACACGCTGTATGTGTTTATTTCAGCTTCTGCTTTTATTTTATTTTTAATTAACATAAGCAGCTCTCTTCAATTGTGGAAAAATATCACCAGACCAAATATGTTGTTTTTATTTTCCCACAGCATTACTCAGTGTCTGTCTCCGCTCCCAGGGAGGGAATGTGGGGATTCTGGATTTGTCCAATAAATAGCCAATTCCTTTGTGTCTCTATTTAAAGAATAATGAGAGCAGGAGTTATAAAATTGACTTCTGATACTCAGAGACCCTTATTTGTAAATTGTGGCTAACTTCAAATTTTTCTTAGAATTTTTAAAATTAAGTTCCATTGGCAAAATACATATTTTATGGTGAAACTGGCTTTTGGAATAGAAAATGAGCAGATTTTAGAAACCGTTTGTTTCAGCTATCAGTTCTGTTAGCCCCGTGAAATTTATTATTCTGACATCAATAAACAGATGGAAATGACTAGAAGTAGGATTTGAATTATAACTATTACATTAGGTAATTTACCTTTGTCAGTTAATTTACATGATGTTCCAGATAAAGGGAAAAGGATGAGAAAAGTATAATTAACTTGTGACGCCCTGTGTGCGTAATGGAACACAAAGTAATGTTTTCTTCATTTTAAAGGACTATTTTCATTTTAAAAGGACTATTTCATTTTTTCAGGAAGTTTGTGCTTTTTCTTATAGATTAAAACATTCGTTTCAAAGATGTTTCTATTTTTCAACAGGACATACATCTTACAGAAATTTGTATGTAAAGTTCTGCTTTTAGTGTGTGTTTCAGAATGAAAGTCTCCCCCCCCCATCCCACCTTCCACCCCAGGAGCTAAAGACAAGAGAGAGTAGACTGTAACCAGTCTAATCCCACTTATGATTAGACTGGGACAACAGTGTCTTTATTAAGTAGAGAAGCAATGATTATAATCGTACTTACAGAATTAATGAATTAAGGTGTTTATTTTGGCACTAGGCTGTGATGTGAAGAATGATGGTATAGTTTTAACATACACTTAATATACCTCATACTACCAATCCTTTTTAAAAATTTTTAAATAGAATACACTAGTTCTCCTCCCTCCCCCCATTTAATATAAATAATAACAAAGGCAGTTGGAAACAACCCGTAATAAAAGGCGAGAAATAGTAGGGGAAGAAAGCACATTTGTGAAAGCATTTTCAATCACATGTTTAAAAAAAATAAATAGTATTTCTGCGTGTAATATTGCTTGAGTGGTATTTTACCAAAGCCAAGGTTGCATAACGAATGAGCTGAAATGGAAAATTAATCTTTCGTGCAAAATAGAGACAAAATAAAGGAAAGAGAGAAAAGGAATGTTGGTTCCAACCGTTGCATATAGTATGTAACTGTTCATTTGTCATGGGAGAGAAAATATTTAATCAGCCCTGAAATGATGCACACATACTTTATCATGTTTAGTGACTTTTAGAGTGTCAGTCTGTAAAGTGTTTATCCAAGGAATGGACTTCTGGCACATGGATAAAATGAAAAGTGAAATGTTTAGTTCATAATAGGCATATTTTCCAGAATCTTTCCGAGTAACTCTCCGAGATGAATAGGAAGACAGCAGGTCTCTGTTTATCTGGCTTATGCTGGCGGACCAGACAGGCTCCAGGCTGGTATTAAAACCAAAGTGACAGGGAATGTCTTTGCAGAACCCCCAAACAATGACATCATTCCCTTAACAATATCGATAAAGTAAAACAAAGTTGGAGTTTGTTATTTTCCAATTTGGATTTCTGGTTAACGACTTCAGATCCTGCCAGAAGGCTTACCATTTGGAGGCCGGTCAGAGGAAGGCTTCCTAGGATCGGTGGGGGACGCTGTGTCATACCTTTTACCTTCAGGCCAGGTGGTAAAGTTTTGGGATGGCACTTTTCTTTGTACAAAGGGATTTTCTTCTGTGGCTGTGTTATTTAAATTTTTATAAAATGCACTGATTTTTTTAATAATACAGAAACCTATGACGCCGGGTGCAGATTTGCTGGCCCTTGTCGCCTATAAAAAGTATTAGTGTTGGTCTCTCTTGAAACTTCTTGTTACCTTTTGTGTATTCTGAATAGGAGGACTTCAGGACCTTCTCCCTCAGAGTTTGGTGTGTTTCCTTTCAATTTTGGTTGCTAATTATAAAGGGGGAAAAGTACATCACAGAATTACTCCTCTTTTGCAAAGTTTCATTTTCAAAATAGAAACTTACCTTGTGTAGAGTTGAGAAGACCTTCCCCATTCCAATGTTCAGAAACCTACTTGGGGCTTGTATAGACTAAAATCTGTCCAGAAGCTACATTCTCCAATTTGATGGAAGTTAAAACTCAGATAGTTTTATCCTAACCAAGGAGAGTAATGAAATCACCACATTATCATGGGATGCTGATAGCTATGTTCTTAGACTGGGTAGGGAGGGTGAAGATAATGTAAGAAAGACAGATTATGCTATTTTGACCACCAAAGTAGAAATGATGGGGTTAATTCAAGTTAGCAGGTGTATTTGACTGTGTGTCATGACTCAGATCCCTCAGGGCTCTATGGTTTGAGAAACCTGCTAGGACAGTAGATTCTAGAAAAGCAGTTGAACAAAAATTGTCTAAAATCACTTTCAGAGGGAGGAAAAGATATTTTCCAGGTAGAATGAAACTAAGAAAAAATAAGAACATTCTAAGTGACTTCATCTATACACGTATTTCCTGAGGCAAATTACAAATCTGCTTTGAAAACAGTTACTAGAGGGCTTATTTGGTTACACATTACAGAGAACTACCTTAAATTAAGTCACACTTCCAAATGGATTCTCAGCGCCCTCCGGAGTCCAAGGTAAAGGTAGGCAGACTCAGGAGGGCTGGGAATGAAGCAGGTGACAGTGGAGGGTCCCATCCCTGGCCGGGTATATGGTGGAATGGTTACCAAATCCAGGTTTACCCCTTGTTTTCAAAGTTGTTAAATTTGGGGAACGTTTTTGAAACTCTCTATACCTCCATTTCCCAATTTCTAAAATTTCCTTATTTCTAAAATGTGGAGCACAGCAGAGCAGTGCCTAGCACAGAAAAAGCATGTGGTGTAATTCCTTGATGTTATCATTACTTTACAACGTTTATCATACTGACTTGGCAATATTGGCTTAAGCTTGAATTTCCCCCGTTGTGACTACTGCAGATTCTCAAAAGGGTGAATCTAATGGACTCCGAGACAGGTGGCATTGGGCTGCCCCAGCACAGGCTGTGGATGAGGCGACTTTTTAAAAGTTAATAACCAGCAATATAAGAAAATAAGGGATGAAAGAGAGAATTTCGTGAATAGTGAATGAGCTTTTATAAATTGATTTTTGTGTGTGTGTTAAGACTGCTACATCATAAAACCCATATCATCTCATTTTTTTATTGTCCGTGATGGCTTGCGTCAGATATGGATAAACTTATGTGAAAAATAGCATGAAGAATTTTTTTGACTGGTTTGCACACCACTTGTTCCGAAAGGCATCGTAATTAGAGACTGAGGCCAGTAGAAACTACAGCTGCACCTGCGGGTTTTTAATCAGAGGTGGAGGGAGGGACCCAAGTGTATGCATTCTCGCCCCACTGAAGTTGGGTATCCGCAGAAAGTGTCAAGGAGGAAGGTCCCTGGCACACCAGTTAGTCTTTTTGATCTTGCTTTTCTCTGTTTGTTGTGAGAAATCAGCCTGATCACATAAATATCATATTTAACACAGTAGCTGAACTCGCAGCATGTGTACAATAAACACAGCTTTTTCCCAAAGAGTATACATTTTTCTGCTTTTCAATTAGTAATTTCTTTTAATGGTCCACGGTTTTCCACAGCTCCTCTCCTTCCTCCCCCAAATAACATCAGCCCATCTGGGTGAGACCACAAGGTCACAGTCCTACGCCTGGTCACATAGTCTTCTAAACAGAAACATTTGCATATTTGCAGTGAAAATATATTTTAATCCCTCTGGTAATACTGTGGTCTGGAAATTAGCATCTATACCAATTTTTGAAAGAGTAAGATTATTATTGGCACATCGAACCCTAGATTAGAGTGAAGAGATGTAGATTTTGCATTCTACATCCAGAAAGTTCCCAAACCTTAGGTATATTATTTAACCCACTGAAATAGTTCCCAGAGTGACTGGGGATTATTTTTAGATGTTATGAAAACATGTCCTTACAAAATAATTCATCAAGTCTTTTTGTTGTTGTTGTTGTTTATTTTTGTTTGTAGTATTTACATTGCTTAGCAATAAAATCATGAGTATCATGAGTATTTACACTGCTTAGCAATAAAATAATGAATTGATCAGAATTCTTTGATTTGAGGATATTGAAATCAAGTTAAAGAAAATGAGAATATGCGACATGGTTTTCAGGATTGATCGAAAAAACTCTATGAGGAACTAGGCCAGAAGATTCTTGACTTTGAATTACTCACAGTCAGGAATCCACCAGAAAGAGAGCATAGAATGAAAAGGTAATAAAAGATCAGAAAATAAGTTTAGTAAAGAGGGAAAAAAAAGGAGAAAACCAGAAGTTGGAAACGATAAAGACATTGCAACAATTACTGCATTTTTTCCATTTTTTATACCAGGGTGTTGTATCTAGTACAGTGTCATAGCCATGTTGTTTTGTGGTTTTTTTTTGTTTTGTTTTTTTATGACCTGAAATGTAGATGTTACTCTTTTAAGGTCGATTTTCATTTCAAGTATTCAGTGACTGTTGAAAGCGAGGCTGCATATTGTTAATAGAGGTACTTTGTACTGGGTTATTTAGAGAACTTGAAATATAGGCCCATTAAAAATAAGAACCAGAAAAATCATTGATTCCAACATTTTTCAACTGTGAATCACATACCTGGGATAACCAAAAGAAAAAAGAAGATCAAAACCCCTTTGTACCCCCAAGTTTGCCTTTAAAACTGAGCTGCTTTTCCTTCTGAAGGCTCTTCAGGTCGTCCAGTCATGTCTCTGGAGAAGCAGGACCATGTAGGCTGACATACATATTTTTAAAATTTGTGTTAAAGACTTTTTAATTTCTCTTCTTACTTACAAACATAAAACGTAGGTTTCTTTCTTTCTTTCTTTCTTTCTCTCTTTTTTTTTTTTTCCAAAACTCAGGCAACTTCTGGTCCTTTCTTCCCTTTAGTTACATCCCATGTGTTCCTAGTTAGATAGGAATAAATTAAGATAATATTCCAAACCTCTCCGCTTTATTTGAAATATGTGTTTTATCAACTCTATTTTAAGTGGCTAACCCATGTTCTCAGATAGATGCTTACAGCATTTCAACCTCATTTTAAAAGCAACCTCTATAGTTTGGGTATGTATTTGCATAAGGCAAATTTACATTTTCATACTGGTTAAAGGCTTTTCATACACAGTACCTATAGGAAATGTGAGGTTTTTTTGTTTTAATGGATTATGAGATTTAAGTTCCTAATATAAATACTTGGAGGTAGGGGAGCATCCCTTCCCTGTCCTCCCTGATAACATGTACACACAGTTATTTGGCATTGTAATAATTGTGTAAACTCCCTAAATTATCTTGCATTGTAGTATTTTAATGGAAATGGCCAGATAATAAGGAAGATATTTCAGAGGTTAGATAGTGATAAATGTCCTTATTGGTTTGCTAAATCTGCAGTTGTTAAATATTACATTGATTTAAGACAATGACACCCCCCCCAATAATCTGGCATGTAGTTCAAGGTCAAAACATACTAGCAGTATGAGGAAAAGCATACCTAAGTAATTTTTATGCAATTTTTAAAGCAGTAACTACCTACTCTAGTACTACTTTGACAAAAAAAAAATTTTTTTTAACTAATTTTAAAGAGAACTAAATGTTGAAATCCAGAACTTGGTAGTTTAGTTCAAGGATAATGTTTAGTATTGGATGCAGAATAAGTTGAGTGATGATAATTATAAGATTTGAAGGACAGTGAGTGAAGGATGAGATAGCCTGCATCCCCAATAGTAGTTTATAATTTAGGGAAAAAAAGAGAAAGTTTGCAGCTAGTTGATATAAAAAATATAAATAAAGGTTTAGAAAGATACCAGCATTTTAAAAATAATTTTCTTAATTCCATTCTAAAAAAGACATACTTGGGTTCCAGCTTAGAAGCAAAACACTAATGTTAAAGTTTTGTTAGCAGTTTTTCAAAGGATAAATCTAGTAACCTGAAAACAGTCAATGGCAGAACAGAAAAATGAAGACATTTTGAAATGATGACACAAGGTCTTAGAATTCAAAAGGGAATTTAACCTTAGGATAATGAGGCTCTGCTGGAAGTAGATACAGATTTCTAAATTTCTGCCTCAGGTCATCAACCAAATAAATTACAAAAGGATTAAGGAAACAAACATTAAAATTGAAACTTTAACAAGAAAATATTGGGAAATACTAGGATATATTTATAGGGTTTAGAATGGAGAGAAGTTTGTAAGCATCATACCCTCAGAATATCAATGTTTGATTCTATTTTTGTTACTTATTTCTAAGTGAATCATTGTTTGTTGGTGTTCTACTAAGTAACAAATTACAGAGGATACATAGTAGTCAAGTTAGCTTAGGAAAGTGTTTCCAGCATATTGTTATCCTCATATTTTTTCCAAGTATATACTTCTTCTCTAGTTCATTTCACTTTTTGTTAATTGTTATTTATCTGGGTTTTAAGTGTGGACATAGTTGCAAAAACTCAGTTAGTAGGCAAGGCTTATAACAAAAGCCTTCTGCCTTGCTCTCCCCTCCTCCCTCTTGCATTTCTCTTAGCTGTTTCCTCTGTTATTTTCTGCTGTATTTCTCAGTCATACCCTACACTGCTATGTCATTATTTATTAATTTAGTCATTGTCTATTAATTTACAGTAATGGTAGTGAGTTTTTGGTTCACTCTTATCCCCATCCCATTTCTTTATTCTTATAACCTTCATATTGCAATTTTTAGTTAAATGTTTTAGTGTTTGCTTAATAGCACCTATTCAGTATTATTCACTGGTCTGTTAGATTGTGTGGTGTGGTCGGTTTTTTTTTTTCCTTGAAGTTTTTTTTTCTTGAAGTTTAGAATTATTTTCATTTGCTTAGTTTTCTCTGAGCCTGTTCTTAATTCGCAAATACTCAACCATATGTCCAAAGGCCTTCCCAATAGCATTTTCCACGTGGTCAAACGTACTCGGTAACCGAACATTTATCTTTATTTCTCCCTTTGAGCCTTCTGCTCAGATTCATCTTGACACTGCTGTCAGCTTCTCCCCTTTGTTGGGCATCTCTTTCTCAGATTTTGTGTTTTTCTTTCTCTTGGGCATCCCATGCCCTCCACCCCTTTTTTTGGAAGAGGGAGTACATTCTATTTTATTTTATTTTTAATTTTTTTAAAGATTTTATTTATTTGACAGAGAGACACAGTGAGAGAGGAAACACAAGCAGGGGGAGTGACAAGGGAGAAGCAGGCTTCCCGCTGAGCAGGGAGCCCGATGAGGGGCTTGATCCCAGGACCCTGGGATCATGCCCTGAGTCAAAGGCAGACGCTTAATGACTGAGCCACCCAGGCGCCCCAAGGGAGTACATTCTAGAGTATGTACTTCTTGGGAAAGTTGTCTGCAAGGTGATGTTTCAGACACACAATTTCTTAAGAAATATGTTCTTCCCTCACTCTTAATTGATAGTTTATCTAGACTTAGAATCCTAACTTGAAAAACATTTTCTCTTAGAAACCCAAAGGCATCATTTCTTTGCCTTCTACTTTTCAGAAGTCTTACAGTGTTCTTATCGACAGTCAGTCCCTTTGTGTTTGTCCTATAGGTTTTCTCACAGGAGCACTTAGATTTCTCTCTGTTGTGGTGTGAAAGTATACATCTTAGGACCTGGCGTGTGCCTTTTTTATTACTCTGCTGGAAAGTTGTTGAGTTTTTTCTGTTTGTTGTCTCATGTGCTATTCTGGGGCTGCTCTAGAATGACCCTCACATTTCTGATGTGGAGCACTAAGATGGTGTTTCTAAACCGAGATGGGGAGAGGATAAAGCTTGAGGTCTGCATAAGTCAACCAGTAGAAGTGATGAGGTATTTGGTTCAGTATTTGAGTCTAAAGGTCAGCGATGTAGAGTGCCTGATGCTTGCACTTTTTATGTCATCACTATAATCCAACAGCAGCAGAAACCATGGAAGCGCATGAGGTCACCCAAGGTGATGGTATCCCCAAATGATCAGAGCCACGAAAAAAAAAGACCAAAATCCCCACACACACACCAAATACTGCATCTGAGGGGCTGCTAGAGGAAAGGGAGCACATAATGGAGAGAGAAGTCAATTCAAAGCAGTGAGAAGAAAGATAGGAGAACGTGTTGGTAAGCCAAAGGTGGCAGGAAAGCCCAACAACAATTACAATGGACAGCTCAAGACAAAATATCTGTTCGTTTAAGTGATGGGAAGACCATTTGTACCCTTATCAAAAATACTTGTATTTGAGTCTTGACCCAGTTTAGGTAATTGGGTCAGAAGCTTTATTGCAGTGGGCTAAAGAGTGAGAAGTGGAAACTGAGAATAGATTGCTTTTATCAGAAGTTTGCAAAAGAACAGAAAGAGAGAGGCTGGATGGAATGTATTTTTTCCAATAATTTTCAATTGCTGTACCTGAAGGTATAGATATATCTCCATAATCTGGATTTTAGGATCGACAAGTATTAGAAGAGCCATAAAACCAAAGAAAGCTGTGATCTAGTTGCTGGTGGGTGTGAGGGAGTTAGAATCATGAAAGGAGTTGAGTAACTATGAGTGATGTCATGAACTTCACAAAAGGTGTGGCTCAGTATGGTGAAACAGTGGTTGGGAAGGGCACTGGAGGACAAGAAATAAGGAGACTCCCCTTCTTGATTCCCTGAATTTGGGAGGGTGTGGAGATAGGGAACTGCAGAGATTCCACTGAGAACATTATGGGTGATGTGGGGTCATCCAGTGAAAGCTGTACTTTTTATTAAGAAAAAAATAGCAACTAAACATATTGGACAAAGAAAGCATGGAGCTGTAAATACATCTCCCACCCCCCCAAACAAGCAGGAATCCAGAGGGCTTGAGAACAAAGCTAGTAGAGCCAGTCAGGTGTGGGTGTTAGAGAACTTTAAACCATGGGGACGTTGGTCCAAGAAGAAGAAAGGGAGGTGATGTTTGACAAACAAGATAAGCTTGTTTGTCAGTGAGGAAGGGTAGACTGGATGGTTCGTAATAGTAGCCCAAGGACTGAGGGCTTCCTTGGCCAAATTATTTTAATGGTGAGTGCTGAGAGGTTGACCACAGTTCATTGATTCAGCATGCAATATGGTAGCATATCCACTGCCACTTGACCTCCTGGATTTGTTGGGCTTAAGATGGACCTTGGAATGGCCAACAGAAGTAGGTCCTGGCTGGCATGATTGAGAGAAGAAGGACATGTTTACTCTGGATGAGACAGAACGGGAGAACAAATAGTTAAAGAAATAGAGGGTATCTTCAAGCTGGACAACACAATAGAGGAAGGCTGTCAAAGTTGCCCAGTGGCTTATATTACCTTACAATGCTGTCTCCTTGATGGCACTTTTTTTTTTCCTAGTATGTTCAGAAATCATAGGACATAGGCCCTCTAGAAATGGACTAGAAATGGAATAATATTTATGTTTCAAGCTGCATTAGTGTCTTCAAAAATGTCAGGAGGCCAAAGAATCTAATTGGCTTGCAAATACTTCTGTCGTAGTGCTTGTTTTCCACCTCAACAACTGCCATGAGGCTCCTTGCTCACTCTTATAAAATAAAGGTATTCCACTCAGTAGGACAATGCTATGCAGTTTGCCACATGCCACGAATATCTTACAAATATCATTGGGCTAATGAAGCAGAGATTTATCTGAGCACTGAAAGCACATTTTTTAAATGCCAGATATTGTTTGATTATTATTATTTTCTTTCTCCAGCCTCAGATTTCTGAATTTGCCTCTGTGAAATCTAGATTTCCATGGACCTGGTTGTGATTTGTCACCTCTGTCTGTGAAGGAAGCTTCGTAACGTGTCTAATTACTGTTGTCACAGAAATGGAGGTTCTATCTTCTCTGAGACCAGGGATGAGAGGGCTTGGGGACCTTAGCCCCCCCACTTCTCACACTGTTCTTATGAGGCAGGGGAAGGGGAATTACTAGTGCCCATTTTGCAGATGACGAAACAGAAAATTTTGTTCTGTTAAATTATTTCCCCCGTATCAAGGAGGGAAGCAGCACAGAGCCAAGAATGGAATTCAGGCCACTTTAAAAGTTGAATGTTAAATGTTGAACGTAGTCTGTTATGCAATTGCAGCATTCAGTCGTGACATTTTAAAACCAAAATGAACTGGTGTTTGTGAGCATTTTTGCTGCTATTTAATTCTGCCAAATAATGGGCTGTAACTCATTTCTTGTCATGTTCCTGACTTGCTGATAGAAATGTAAAGATAAAACTAGCAATATATGTTAAGACACCTTGTGGATTATAGGGCGCCTGGCTGGCACATTTGGTTAAGGGTCTGACTTTTGATTTCAGCTCAGGTTGTAACCTCAGAGTTGTGAGATTGATCCCTGCATCAGGCTCTGCACTCATGGTGGAGTTTGCTTAAGACTCTTTCCCTCTCCCTCTGCTCCTTGCCCCCTAAAATAAATAAATAAAAGCTCTTCAAAAGACCACTTTGTGAATTGTATCATGAAATAGAACTGTGAGATATTTACGCTGATATTACTTTATTTACAAGTGGATGGGCTGTTGTTGCCTTGAATTATGTCAGTGAGAATTCAGACAAAAGAACTAAACAGTACTTGCAATGCTCATTTAAGCCTGTTACTTTGTGTTAAGAAGGCCTTGTGTCCAAAGGTGGAACCCATATATAGTAGTAGACTTTTAAGATTGATAGGAAATCTGTTATATGTCAGAAGACCTTGGTTGTCTATATGTCTATTCCATATATCTCTTTTGAAAATTACATCTAAAAACAAATGTCTGGAATTAGAAATGTCATCCTCATTCTGAGAGAGAGCACTGGTGTTGATGCAGCCTAGCAAGATTTTTGTACTATTGACCACAAAATACCCTTTTCTGAAGAAATAGCTGGGGGGAAAAATTTAATGCCAAAGTTTCCACCTGACTGGGGAAATCCATCGTATGTGTATAATGATTCCTATAGCCTCGATTCTGTACAGTATCTGCACTGTATGTGTGAAGTCGAAACTGTGAATGTATTAGATACCATTTAGCTCCGAGGGAAGAGTTGTGTGTGATACACCTAGAAGACAGGGATGATGAGCATTTCATGAGAAGTAGGCTTGAAGTTTGCAGTGCAGGCGGTCAGTCCTTACGGAGTGATTTAAGACGGATGAACACTGTAACAACTGCTGTGAGGACTGGGAGGTTTATCAGGGCACAGGCCTGTCCTCAGAACACCGCCATGAGCGTGCCAGACGGAAGAAATGTTTCCCTAAAACACTCTTGTTTCAGAGGCACCTGAGTGCCTCAGACGTTTGAGTATGGACTCTGGATTTGGGCTAGGTCACGGTCTCAGGGTCCTGAGATTAAGACCTGCAATGGCCTAGCTCAGTGTAGAGTCTGCTTAGGATTCTCTCTCCCTCTGTCCCAGCACACTCGCGTGTGCTCTCTCTCTCTCCATATATATATATGAAAAAAACTACCCCCCAAGAAAGGGGGGGTATATGTATACATGTATATTACATACATATATGTATGTGTGCATATACGTGTATACATATATATGTATGCATATATGTATATCAATCTTTAAAAACAAAACAAAACACACTTGCTTCCCACCAATCTTTAAAACAAAACAAAACATACTTGTTTCACAGCTTATCCAGCCTCCTTAAACTTCTCCGTCTTTGCTGCTCTGCCCCACTCTCAGTTTCACTCTCAGTTTCATAGAGTAAATCCTCCAGGCCAGAACACCTCCCTCTCTGTTACTCAACTGTCTTCTCCTTTTCTTCTACTTAGAGGAAGTGTCGTTTCCCGTCAGGCAGCTCCTCTGGATCCTTTTCCTGCCTGATTTCACCTTCTCTCTCATAGCCGTTCATGCCCCATCTCATTATTATCCTGAGATAGCGATTTACAAACAATGAAACGAAGAGTGGTCCCTTGCCCCCGTGTCTCTCTGTTACTGTCCTCCAGCTCAGTATCTGTATTTATGTTCCATTTTGTAACTAATATTTCTTCCTGCCTTCCTTTACAGTTTCATGGCTGGTCCTTTAGGAAGGTTGTCTATGTTACCATCTGTCACAAGAACCAGATATTTTGTTTTATTGGGCATCTCCTTTTCTGCCCTCCTTTTTTTTGGGGGGGGGAGGTAGTTTTTTTCCTATTTCACACAATTCTACATCTTATTTATCCCTTCTTTCTACAGCCTATCCCCTCCCCCAGATTTGTCAGTTGAATGAATAATTCATTTATTTTAAATTTTCCTTGTTTTTAAACCATGTATTTACAGCTATAACTTTGCCTTTAAGTTGTACTTTAACTACATCCATTAGTCTTGAAATCAAGTATATTTTACTGCTGTTAGGTTATGAGTGGTTTATCATTTCCTCTTCGGGTAATGAGTTTTTATGTGGACATTCATTGTGTTTATTTCAAATGTATGGGTTTCATTTGCTTTGTTTGCAGTCATTTTCCTATTATTATTATTCTAGTTCATTGCATTGCAGTCCAAATCTAGTCTGTATGAAGCTCTTTAAAAATCCATTAAGACTTCCTTCTTGATCTAGTGTGCAGTCTGTCTTAGTAAATACTCCTATTTCTTGTACAGAATCGATGTGTGATGTGTGTGAATCTCTAATTTATCAATTCTCAGATGCACGTCTTTTTCACACCTCATCTCTCTGAAACCGGGGGTCCATCTCACAGTTGACTGTATTTCACGACTGGTGTGGGCCCGTCAGCTTCTTCCAGAAGGGTTTGAATTTGTTTTTGCCAGTCAACTGGGGGAGTTGCCAGCCCAAACCACTTTAAATTAAATTCTTGGCTTTTGTTTGAAGTTATTTGTTTGGTGAGACCTGGTCGTGTGAATTCACACGGAAAACTTGCATTAATTTTGTCTGGCTTATGATTCAGATTTTCAGAGGGGTTGTTTTTGTTTTGTTTTGTTTTGTTTTGTTTCATCTGTTTCCCTAGTGCTTGAGTTGAGACAGTAAATTTCCTTACTGTGCCTTTCTCCATTGGGGCTTTTTTCTCATCCTCTTTTCCATAAACCCTTTGTTATTTTGATTCGTGATGCATAGGGGCGGTAGAGAGGGACTTTTCTATAAAGACTCCTCATATAGGTCTATTAGTGGAATATAATGTTTTAAAATAAAAACTGATTATATTTATTAAATCGACATCATTACTAATTCTTAGAAGGCTGCATTATACTCTCTCATTATAATTGTGGCTTTTTCAGTTTCATCTTTTAATCCTATATGTTTTAAACTATATATTCCGAAACCATATGGTTTTTATTATCTTGGTGGAATGTTTGGATTTTTTTTTTCTTTTTAAAGATTTTATTTATTTGTTCAACAGACAGAGATCACAAGTAGGCAGAGAGGCAGGCAGAGAGAGAGAGGAGGAAGCAGGCTCCCCACTGAGCAGAGAGCCCGATGCGGGGCTCGATCCCAGGACCCTGAGATCATGACCTGAGCCGAAAGCAGAGGCTTTAACCCACTGAGCCACCCAGGCGCCCCTGGAATTTTTTTAAATCATCACACAATGTTCCTCTTTATTGCTACTAATGTTATTTGCTTTATATTTTATATTGCTTAATGTTGTTAACATTTCTTTACCAGCTTTCTTTTAATATTTCCTTGGTATAAATTTTTTCATCTTTACTTTTACTTTTCTGGGGTATTTTGGTTTAGACCTGTCTTTTGTAAAAATTAATCTGAAATTTTATTTTAATATCCATTCTGAAAGATGTTCTTCAGTAGGTAATCAAAATTATTTTGTATGTGTTATGATTGTTGATATATTTTGATTTATTGCTGCCAATTTAGTATATGGTTAAGTGTTTAGGGGCTTTTTTTTTCTCCTTTTTTCCTGTCCCCTAGTAGAAGGAAAAGTTTTCTTTATTCTACCGTTTGATCCTTTGCTGTATTATTATTTATAGATTTTATTTCTAGTATTTTGATGGTTACCTTTAAAATATAACCTTTCTAGAAAATAATGAAGTCTTTTATTTTATCTCAACTTCCAAACAATTCAAGAATAGTTTGTTCTCATTTTCTTGTTGTTGTCTCAAGTTTTAGTCACTAGTTTTTAGGCAAACACACACACACACACACACACACACACAAGATCATTTAAGAATTACTACTTTATTGAGCAAATAACTGTATTTAATGACTCTTTTTCTTCTTACCACTGTTTCCCTTCCTCTGAATTATCTTTTCTTCTTTAACTTTCTTTAGTGGTTATTTCAGTGAAGGTCTTATTAGGACTTCTTCATCCCAGGAGTGTACTTTTACAATTCCAAATGTAGGGGATTTTTTTTTAAAAGATTTTATTTATTTATTTGAGAGAGAGGCAGTGAGAGAGCATGAGCGAGGAGAAGGTCAGAGGGAGAAGCAGACTCCCCGTGGAGCCGGGAGCCTGATGCGGGACTTGATCCCGGGTCTCCGGGATCATGACCTGAGCCAAAGGCAGTCGTCCAACCAACTGAGCCACCCAGGCGTCCCTAATGTAAGGGATTTTTAAAGTTGTCCTTTTTTCCTGCCTTAATTACATAACGATTACATAAAAGAAGACTCTGTATGAAATTAATTCTTTGAATTCTTTGAGACATGCTTTATGGTCCAGAGGAGATCAGTACTTCCAAATAAACCAGCTGAGTTTGAATACAGTGTTTCAGAGTTAAACACAGTGATCTAGATTTGCTTATTGTTTTAAACTGACTCAAAAGTTGTTCAAATTGGGACACCTCGGGTGCTCAGTCTGTTAAGCCTGAGCTTAACAGCTCAGTGTAGAGTCTGCCTTTGTCTCAGGTCATGATCCCAGAGTCCCAGGATCAAACCCCACACTGGGCTCCCTGCTCAGGGGCGAGTCTGCTTCTCCCTCTGCTCCTCCCGCCCGGCTTGTGCTCTGCCTCTGTCTCTTTTAAATAAATAAATTCTTTTTTAAAAATTATTCAGATATACAGTAACTTTACTGTTGTTGTTGTTGTTGTTTTCCGCTCCAGTCTGTCAGTTACTGAGAATGGATAGTGAAGACATAGTATAGATACGTCAGTTTCTTCTTATAGTACTGACATATTTGCTCTGTGCCAAATTTTGCATGTGTTTTTGTTATGTACAAATTGCTTTTCATCATCCAAGTAAGTTAAATCTTGTTTTCAGTGCTGTCTTTTTTCTGATAATTTTTTTGGCCTAAATTTCTATCTTGTCTGACATTAATATAAGTATGCATCAGCTCTTTTTGGGTAGTATTTATTTGTTATGGCACTTCCACAATTTTTGTCCTTATGGACAAAAAACAAACAAACCCAATTTACAGATTATTCCTACTGCTCTAGCATAGTCATCCCAATTGTGTGCTCAGGGAAAGTGTGTGATTGAACTTCATACTTTAGCAGGAGTCTATTATTACTTGGCCCTGTGAGCACCCCACACTAGTGGAGGCGGCTGTGATGAATCTGTGGGTGTCTCATGTGTCTGCATATTTCCCTTTACCTAGTGTGTGGTAGCTGAGCGATGGCTGCAGATTCCTTTGGGGAAGGACCAAGGGAATCATTACAATCCATGCTTGCCACAGTGTTTCAGGGTTCTTCCTTACAGGGCCCAATCACCTCTTTGGGTTCTGGATTCTAAATTGGCTCAATTCCAGGAACTCAGTAAGGGATCTTGACTTTCCATGGCAGCAACTATCTTTATTCTTTTCTCTATTCTTGCCTTTGTGTTTTTTGTAGATGTTAAGCAGTGCCCTTGTTTTTCTTCTAAGGATTCCACGATCTATTAACCATCTCCACCCTCTGTGCAGGTCAAGCTTCCTATCTGCCCCTTGCCTTGCCTGTTGCTATGGTGTCACTTAGACTTCTGGCCATTGAGCCTCACCGTTTGGCCCCTGTTACTTCAGGGGTCTGTTATCTCCGTGAATTTTAATGAGTTCTCTCTCCTTCTGTCTTTCCTGTCCTACAAGGGCAGAGCCCCATCTGCACTGTTCAGTGATGCCGGCGTTCCAGCTACTAGTGCCTTGTCCTCCCAGGGAAAAATCCTTTGCTCAGTTTTCTAGACTCATGCAGTATATCTGGGCATGGTTACTGCTCTCAACCTCTTTATTTCTTCTTCTGCCTTTTGCCAGGGCAACTCACCATGTCTGCTCTTCTCTGAATTGGCTATCTCTTACTCTAGGCCTATAAGAGCCACTCCCTGACTCCTACCATGACATGAATACTAATTTCTTACAGCTCCTTGGGTGTTTATCCTCTTTTTTCTCTTCTCAAGTCTAACACTTCCCTAGCTGGGTTATGCTGGGATGTCACCTCAATTATTATTCTAGCAGCCAAGAGAAGAGCTCATGCAGCTTCTGAGGGCTCCATTTTTTTGCTTCTTATAATGTATTCTAGCATAGGGGAAATACTAGGAAGAGTGGGCTACCTCTTCAACTTTGAAGAGTTCCAAGGATCTGTAGGGTGCCATCAGATGTCTCCATCCCTTGTTTCAGGATGCAGGTTTCCCCAGCCAGGGCTCTGACTTTAGTTTAGCAGACCTACTTTTCTCTGAGCATTGAAAGGTCTCTGGAACTCTGAAACTCTAATTCTTGGATCTTCTTGTTAATCAGCTGTGTCTACCATTTCATTGCAGGAGATAGCTGCTTCTTTCCAAGCTACCCAGGAGGCCCTCTAGCAGTCTGAACTGCTTAATGTCCTGACTCTCTCCTTATCCCTCTGCAGGGTGTCTCTCCAACTTAGCAGTAGTCAGCCAACCCTACTATGTGTGTGGCATTGTTCTCGCCATATAATTAATAGCCTGCATCATGACACCTGTGAGGACATTCCCAGACCCCCAGACCGGGACATTTTCTTAGGCTAACTGTGGTGATGCCTTTGTAGTTGTTGGCCTTCACTGTCTTGGGCTCTGTCTCTGCCCCACA
The DNA here is from genome assembly GCA_004024625.1 of Mellivora capensis. Lineage (NCBI taxonomy): Eukaryota > Metazoa > Chordata > Mammalia > Carnivora > Mustelidae > Mellivora > Mellivora capensis. The sequence continues at coordinate 50,676 of PISX010003219.1, read as the reverse complement.
TACCACTCAAGCGGCAATGGTGCGTGAGCCTGTCCTACAACCCCATCTCCCTGCCTGTCTTCTCCAGCCACTTGTAGCCCTACTTGTGTTATTTCAGGTTCTCCAAGGAACAGGTGCTAAGACCGGATTTATTGAAAAAACTAGGAAAGGAGCCAGAGAAAGCTGGGACAACTGTTAGACCTGGATTCAGATCCAGCCCCCATGGAGGAGAGGGAAGGAAGGAAATGGATTGGAAAAGTCTTGGGCTGCAGTGCAGTTACAAGAAAGTTTGGGCAAAGCCAATAGGAAGTTCTTGAGCCAAAGGCACCCTTGAGGGGAGTCTTGTGTCTCCTAGGATTGCACCCATATCAGCAGCTCTGCCGTGTGCACTCAGTGGCTAGGAGCCACTGTTAGACCTCTGTGCAAGTAAAGTGATTGCCTTCGGAGTATGCATCTGAGGGCCCTTGGTCATTTTCATTATCTGCGATTGGAAATCTAGGCGATCTGAAAAATGAACACTCGTGGCAGCCACAGAAACAATACATTTTATTTCTCTTCCTTTTAATGATTACCTTTAAATTAACAAATGAATGTATTTGATATTGTTCCCTTTTTCCAGCATAACATACAATCTTCAAAGTGTTTAACTTTTCTTACCATCATTCCACAAGTCATTGAACAATTATTTTAGACCTTTTGTGTGTTTGAGTGTGTGTTGGATGTGACATCTGTGCTAATAAGGTTCTTTGGTTTTTGGGGTTTTTGGTATATAGATTTAACCATTTGTTAAAAAGACTAGATTTCCTCTACTGAATTGACTTTGTTTCTTTGTCAAAAATCAGTCAACTGTGTAAGTCTATTTCTGGGTGTTCTGTTCTGTTTTCCTGATGTATGTTCCTACTCTTTGGCTGATGACAGGCTGTCTTGGTTATGGTAGCTTTATAGTACGTCCTGAAATTGGGTAGTCTTCACCTTTTTGTCTTCAGTGTTTATGATGGTGATTCCAGGTCTTTTGCCTATCCACATAAACTTTAGAATCAGTTAATCAAAATTTGCAAAATAACTTGTTAGGATTTGGTTGGGATTGCACGAATCAGGTCAAATTAGGAAGGGCTGATATCTTTGCAATATTGATTTCTTCCTATCCATGTGCATAGAATATCTCTCCATTTATTTGGATCTTCTTCGATTTCTTTCATCATGGTTTTGTAGTTTTTCTCATATAGATCATGTCTGCGCATGTGTGTATTTAATGTTAGACCTTTGTGTTCCATTGTTGGTGCTATAGTAAATTATATATACATATGTGTATATATGTTTGTGTGTATGTATATATATATTTGTATATATTTTCTTTTCAAAGTTTAATGTACAGTCTGGTAGCAATGGAAACAATAGGAAAGCAACTGAGTTTTATTTATTGACCTATATCTTTCAGCCTTGCTATACTTATTAATTTTATGAAGTTATTTCATAAATTCATTGGCATTTTCCACATAGACATATTCATCTGTAAATGAAGATAGGTTTTTAAAAAACATTGTATTTATTTATTTGACAGAGAAAGAGAGGGCAAACGCAGGGGGAGCAGCAGGCAAAGGGAGAAGGAGAAGCAGACTCCCCACTGAGCAGGGGGCCTGACACAGGGCCCAGTCCCAGGACCCTGGGATCATGACCTGAGCCGAAGGCAGAGGCTTAACTGACTGAACCACCCAGATGCCCTAAATAAAGATAGCTTTACATTTCTTTCCCTGTGTGTATACATTTTATTTCCTTATTTATTACTTATATTTATTTCCTTATTTATATTCCTTAATTTCCTTGTCTTATTGCGTTAGTTAGGACTTCCATTACAACATTAGATAGAGAGGATACCCTTGCCTTATCCCCAATCTTAGGAAGGCATTCAGTCTTTTCACATTAAACATGATGTTAGTTGTAGAGTTTTTTGTAGATGTTCCTTATAAATTTGAGGAGGATCTCTATTTCTGGTTTGCTGAGGTTTTTATTATGAATGGTGTCAGATATTTGTGAAATGTTTTCTCTACATCAATTGATATCATGTGATTTCTTTTTAGCTTGTTGATGTGATAGACTGCATGGTTCAGTTTGAGTCTGGAACTCACCTTGCATAATTGGAATAAGTCTCACCTTGTCATGGTGTATAATTCTTTTTATTCATGTTGAACTCCATTTGATGATACTGTATTAAGGATTTTTGCATTTGTGTTTTTGCTTGCTTTAGGCTTAAATTACATTTTCTACTCTAGTTTTTTTTTAAGGTGGACTCTTGTATCATTGATCTTAGAACTTCTTTTCTAATATGAACATGTGATGCTATAAATTTTCATCTAAATTCTATTTTAACTGCATCCCATGAATTTTAATATGATGTAATTTTAATTCAAAACATTTTCTAATTTCCCTTGAAACATTCTCTTTATGAATTATTTAGAAATGATCGGAAGATTTCCCTGTTATTCTGTTATTGACTTCTAACTTAATTCCAATACAGTCAGAGGACATACGTCCTATGACTTCAATTCCTGTTTCTCTCTTTTTTTTTTAACCACAAATAATTATGAGACAGCATAGGACCTTTAAATAAATTAAAACTGATGTCAATATGTCAGTTTTGTAAGGACAGGAAGCCAGTGCCCGAGTGAGGTGACCACCCTTACCCATGCCTCCCTATTCATCTATGCAGTTTCTCTCCCTTTGCTCCGAAGAAACTTTGCAGGAGCTCCTGCCAAGAGAATTCCTCTCACTTTCATGGTACTGTTGTTAATTTCTTAGCTTTGACGAATGTATTGTGGTTGTATAGGAAGTTAATATTGGAAGAGACTGGTTGAAGGCTGTTGTGGACTCTGCATGTTATTTCTGTAGCTTTTCATAAATCTAAAATTAATCCAAAGTAAGGTGATGAAATAGATGATCCACACCTTCCATAATTCAGATTCATGAAGGGAAAATGGAAATAATGTATTTTATTCCATTTGCATAGGTCAGTAAGGAGTAAAAGAAAAGCTCTGCTAATGACTTCTTATTTTTGAATTCAAATAAGCAAGATAGCATTATTTAAGGACATGAGGATGAAAACTGCTAAAAGTCATAGGTTTTTGTTGGGGACCCAGAGAGAAAAAAGAGACGGATGGCCTATGAAGCCAGATTTCAAAATGAATGAGGACACAGAAGCATTAAATTATAAAGCAACTGTACATAACTTCTGTGTCTCTCAGTGAGTCTGCATGACTGAGAGGAGTATTTTTTAATGAAAAAATCTGTATGTGCGTTTAGGATCAGGAGAAAAGCTGCTGATAATAATAAGAGAGATATTAAATGCTGGAAATAGGAAAGAACGGAGTTGATAGGGAATAGTTGTAGTTGTAGACAGGATAGTTGTAGACAGGAAAAAAACCATGCAGATAAAGAACTTAGTGTTGATTGAAAGATGCCGAAGGTCCCACCACTTTCAGAAATGAAAATGCAATGATATATTGAGAAAAAAATTTAAAGTGGTGAAAAATTATATAAATTAGTAAAGTGACGTCACGAAAGACAATTCAGGACATAGTAAGAATAGAGATCAATTTAGAAGCAAATACGGAGTGTATATATAAGCTACAGGAGATGAGAGAAAAGAAACTGCCTTCACATTGTTGACCATAATTACTGTCTGGTTCCTACTTTTAGGGACTTACTCGTAGTTTATCTTGGGGATCCGTGTGACTTCGGGACTTGTATTGTCCTCTCAGAGCCTATCGGTGCCTTAAAATGTGTCCCTTGTCTTTTTAAGGTTCTCTTCATGTTTTGTATGAGCTGATACTTGTTCTTGTGTTGAATTACCTTTTTTCTAAGAGCAGTTGGCTGCTTTGAGAACACAATTACCCTGAAGGTGGAAATACCACAGTTCTTCATTTTAAGAGAAAAGAAATACCAGTCTGTCCTCTTCCCATTCTGAATTCCTCTGACTTTCCATTGCCTGGAGCAAAATCATTGGCACGAGAGTATTCTTTGTGCTTTTTAGAAGGGATGGAAGACCCCTCAAAGGCCTTTTAATGATGAACGGAGGGGATTTATTCTTCCTTCTTGGGGTAATAAAATTTGTTACACTTCATGTATGTTCCTCTGGGGGTGGAGCAAGGAGGTGGAAGTAAAGAGGGTGATTTGGATTCCAAAAACTGCAGTTACTTGTGGAAGGTTTTAACTGAAAATAGATCTTTCTCTTGAGATTTTAGTTTGTTCTGGAGAATAATGTTACAAAATCCAACATTGCACAATAAAACGGCAAAAGCAAGCGAAGATTTATGATGATGATCCTTGGCAGTGCATTTAAACTGGTATGTTCTCTTGGCCTCGTATTTCACACCGAGATGCTTTATGTCCTTGATCCGGCCTGTATGAACTAAATTGAGTCATAAATGTGCAGCTCTTCGTCTGTGTATGAACTGTCATTTAGCATGTGACGTTTTTGCTGTGCACCAGAAGGACAATGGTATTAAGAGAAGAAAGAAGCGATGGTCACAGAGGCAACTGAGAGGAAAGCACCCCCCCCCCCCAAAGCCCAGTTCAGATGGGGCCAGGACTAAATTGCTGACTCACTGAAAGGCCGCTCTGATCAGAGAATGTGCCTAAGAAACGACCTCATCAGACCCTTCACTTCCACCCACAGTACAAACACAGTCGGGTCTCAGAACAGCCTGAACTGCCACGCTGGCGACGGAGCCGGGGAGGGAGGACTTTGGTCCCCAAGCTCGTTGGCATTAGCGTTAGAGAGAGAGGAAATTAATAAATGACCTGTTCCTGTTGGCTCAGAGCTTGGAGACGCAAGAGAACATAAGAACAACAACTCAGACGTGAATTGTGGTATCCGCTTTACTGATAACTCCAGCTGGATTTGCAGTGGGAAGAAGGAGAAGTTAAATCAAACGGACTTATTACTCTCAGCAGACCTCTTTGCTTAGCTGGGGACTGGGATATGTTTGTTAACTAGGTGCCAGGAAGATGCGTGCCTCTGCGTGTGTGCGTGTGTGTGTGCACATGTGTGTGTGTGCATGTGTGTATGTGTGCATATCCACAAAATATGTGTCATGGAATATGAAGCAGTTGCACGAAATCGACTCAAGGAGAAAGATGAAATCCCTTACTGTTTGTTCATCTCTTACATGGTGCCAGGGTGAAAGGATGTTTTTCTCTCTTCGCAACCCGAGTGAGAGGATTTCTCTTGGCAGGGTTACTGCAAACCCTCTCCTAAGCCGACTGAGATAAACTGCACAGATGAGCAGGCAAGAATGGGTAACATGCTCACCCCACTGGGCACTGGCCTGTTGCCCTGGGAGACCGATATAACAGTATTGGCTTTAATCTATAAATTGGTCCTGTGTTGTCTCATAATTATGTGAGGGTCTAGGAAAGAAAGGAATCATTTTCCCTCGTGTGTCTGTGTGAGGAACAGGTACCAGGTCTTTTCACACTCCGGAACGTACCAGGAAGGATGAAGCAGTGGTGGCCAGCGGTAGTGGGACCCTCACTCACAGATCTTACCACGTACCTGACAACTCCCGAGAAGCATATTGCCTCCTTGATCTCATTAATCCTCATAAGGATCCGATTAGGCAGGAGGCCCCGCCATTCTCATATTACAGATGAGATGACGGAGCTTGGAGAAGCTCACGACGTCAGCAGAGATCCACTTGAGGTGGAACCAGAACTAAATCTTGGTCCTTCCAATTCAAAACTCTTGTTTTTTTAATGGCAGGCTATGAAAAGCCTAACAGAATTTTTTTTTCTACTGCTAAGTTTCTAAAAATCAGAGTTTTTTCCCTCTCAGGACGGTCCATACCAGTTGTTGAGCCAAGAATCATGCTTTAAGCAAATATTTCCTAAACAACTCCTATGTGCTAGACTGATGGGAACAAGAAGCCAGTGGGCACAGATGCTGTGGGGCTATTATGTTACCTGGGGTGAAAAGTCTCTTTGACATCAGGAAGTAAAGATGCTGATGACTCTGAAAATCAACCCCCCCCCTTTTTTTTTAATTTTGAGAGAGAGAGAGAGAGCATGTGCATGCATCACGGGAGGGCGCCGGGAGGAGCAGAAAGAATTTTAAGCAAGTTCCACACCCAGCATGGAGCCCTGTAACGGGCTCAATCTCATGACCCTGAGATCATGACCCGAGTCCAGATCAAGAGTCAGACACTTAACCGACTGAGCCACCCAGTGCCCTGAAAATGAGCCCACCTTTGGATTACTCATCCTGGATCGTTCCTGTGGATACATCCTTTTTTCCATAACAGGGATTATTTCTGGAGCCCACAGCCACCTACCAAAAGGCTCTGTCTTGTGTCATGTTAGACATGCTTTCAGGTGGGTGAAGAATAAGTATCTGAGTGTTTTCTAAACATTATCTCAGAGGAGTTCACCCTTCGAGGCATGGGAGGAGCTGCCCAGGGGAGCTGCCCAGAGGGCGATCTGATTCTGGGAGCACCGGCAGCGCCTGGGGGGCGCGGACACCAGCTTAACATGGCTGATTGCTTTGTCCAATACCATGATTTGTTTATTTGTTAACCCAATAGAAATGTTCTTCAGGGAAGTAACTGAATCGAGATTGCCTTCTCCAGTGGCTTGGCCCTGCATTTGTGGTGTCGGGCATAAAGTTACTACCTGATGAATTCAATGAAAGCAAGAGTGACTTTTTCTAGGACTGTAGCGGAGTAGGTGCTCCCAAGACTTGAGCTTAAAGGCAGGGTTTGATGTAGTACTTTCTAAGGGTAAATCCTGTTCATGGATGGGAATTGATAGCAAGGACAGACAGTATCTCAGTTTTAAATACTTTGTTTGCTTCTCCTTATAGATCCTAACCTTTGGCAAGAAAATGCTGTTTTAGGATAATTACTCACACCTCTTTTCATTATAATAAAAACCAAGCTTTGAGTCATTCTTTATGCACACAGTTCCCAGAAAAAGAACTGCCTTAAAAACAGATGAGGAGTTTGAAAGAATATAATTCTTATTTTGTGGTATGGCCCCTTTTCAAATAAGGAAATCAAAGCTGTCTGTTTTGATTATCTGTGGAACGTAACTCATAGTCAAAAACAATATCCAGTAGAGGTCTTTCAAGCAATGTTCTAGCCTTTTAAAAATAGTTCTACAATGCCATTTTGAAAGAGGTTTATATCCTTGTGTATGTGCATTTGTAATTAAAAAAAAAATTCTGGGGCACCTGTGTGGCTCAGTGGGTTAAGCCTCTGCCTTCGGCTCAGGTCATGATCTCAGGGTCCTGGGATCAAGTCCCACGTCGGGCTCTCTGATTAGCAGGGAGCCTGCTTCCTCTCCTCCTTCTCTGCCTGCCTCTCTGCCTACTTGTGGTCTCTGTCAAATAAATAAATAAAATCTTTAAAAATAAATTAATTAAATAAAATAAAAATAATAAATAAATAAGTGAATAAATTCTTTGGGGGTGCCTGGGTGGCTCAGTCGGTTGAGTGTCTGCCTTCGGCTCAGGTCATGATCCCAGGGTCCTGGGATCGAGTCCCACATCGGGCTCTGTGGGGAGCCTCTCCCTCTCCCTCTGCCTGTCACTCCCCCTGCTTGTGCTCTCTCTGTCAAATAAATTTAAAAAATCTTTTTTTTTTTAAAGATTTTATGTATTTTTCAGAGAGAGAGAGAGCACACACAAGCAGGCAGAGGTGGAGAGAGAAGCAGGCTCCCCGCTGAGCAAGGAGCCCGATGTGGGACTTGATCCCAGAACCCTGGGATCATGACCTGAGCTGAAGACAGTGGCTTAACCGACTGAGCCACCCAGGCATCCCTTAAAAAAAAAAAAATCTTTAAAAGAACATTCCTCATTATGGAAAAGTTAAGACGTGTGCAAAGGTAAAGAATGTACAGGGACCTACCACGTAGCCCTCAGCCAGCTGTGACGATCATCAGGTCGGTTTCATCTAACCTGTTCCTGACTCGCCGCTCCCATAGTATCCCTGAAGCAAATCCTCCACAGCCGTGATTTCATCTGTGTGTATTTTAGTCCATATCTCTGAAAGATCCGCTTCAAAGAACACAACCACTTTTACCCCTAAAAATAAGAAGAATCCCTAATGTTCCAGAATATCCAGTCTCTTTTCAAAAGTCTAATCTCTTCGTATATGTTATAAATGTTTTTAATTTGTTACAGTATGTTTGAAACAGGATATAAAGAAATTCCAACCATTATAATTAGATGATATCTTTTAAGTCTTTATTATAGTTTCCCCACCATCACTTCTTTTCCCCTTTACATTTATTTAGGGAGGAAACTAGATCGTTTTTTCTTGTCTTGGTTCTGACTTTTATAACAAAATACCCTATGTTGGGTGGCTGACACAATAAACATTTATTTCTCACAGTTCTGGAGGCTCCCAATGTCCAAGGTCAAGGTGATGACAGATTTGGGGTCTGGTGAGGGTCCTCTTCCTGGCTTGCACACAGCTGTCCCTTTGTGTTCTCACAAGGCAGAGACTGGGGTGGAAGTAGGTCTGGCTTCTTTGTCTTCTCCTAAGATCACTAATCTTAGGGGTTGTTCTCTCAACACTTCATCTAAACCTAATTATCTCCAAAAGCTCCCATCTCCAAATACCATTACATTGAGGATTAGGTCTTCGGCATATGAAATTTTTAGACACAAACATTCAGTCCATAGCAGTCCTGTGCTGTTTCTCCAAAGTCTGGATTTTCCTGATTTTTAACCTATTAATTCAGGAAACCTGATCCTCTGTCCTATATTTCTTGCAGATGAGTAAATAGCTGTAGATAATAATGAGGTAGTTAGCTAGCATTTCCCAAAATTAAGTAAATATATTTTTAACATTTTAAGCGTTATGATGATCTCATTGAATTAAACATATGTTTAGGTATTTCAGTCCTTTGCAGTTATTAGTCTTACTAATACAAAATGTTCCATCTTTAAGTTCACTTCTGAGTTATCTTTTATTGTATTTTTTATTAACCTATAATATATTATTTGTTTCAGGGGTACAGGTCTGTGAATCATCAGTCTTACACAATCCATAGCACGTACCCTCCCCAGTGTCCATCACCCACCCACTCCCTCCCTCCCCCCCTTCCACTCCAGCAACCCTCAGTTTGTTTCCTGAGATTAAGAGTTTCTTTTGGTTTGTCTTCCTCTCTGGTTTGGTCTTGCTTCATTTTCCCCTCCCTTCCAATAGTATCCTCTGTCTTGTTTCTCAAATCCCTCATAGCAGTGAGATCATGATAATTGTCTTTCTCTGACTGACTTATTTAGCTTCACATAATGCCCTCTCGTTCCATCCATGTCATTACATATGACAAGATTTCAATTTTTGATGGCTGCATAATATTCCTGTGTGTGTGTGTGTGTGTGTGCGTGTGTGTGTGTGTGTGTGTCTATCACATCTTCTTTATCCATTCATGTGTTGATGGACATCTAGGCTCTTTCCATAGTCTAGCTATTGAGGACATTGCTGCTATAAACATTGGGGTGCACATGTCCCTTCAGATCCCTACATTTGTATCTTTGGGTAAATACCCAGTAGTGCAATTGCTGGGTCATAAGGTAGCTCTATTTTCAACTTTTTGAGGAGCCTCCATACTGGTTTCCAGAGTTGACTGTACCAGCTTGCATTCCCTCCAGCAGTGTAGGAGGGTTCCCCTTTCTCTTCATCCTCACCAACACCTGTTGTTTCCTGAGTGGTTAATTTTAGCCATTCTGACTGGTGTGAGGTGGTATCTCACTGTGGTTTTGATTTGTATTTCCCTGATGCTGGGTGATGTTGAGCACTTTTTCATGTGTCTCTTGGCCATTTGGATGTCTTCTTTGCAGAAATGTTGCCTCTTAGTTTTGTTGGCTGTTTCCTTCACTATGCAAAAGCTTTTGATCTTTTTTTTTAAAAGATTTTATTTATTTATTTGACAGGCAGAGATCACAAGTAGGCAGAGAGGCAGGCAGAGAGGTGGGGGGAATCAGGCTCCCAGCTGAGCAGAGAGCCCGATGCGGGGCTCGATCCCAGGACCCTGAGACCATGACCTGAGCTGAAGGCAGAGGCTTTAACCCACTGAGCCACCCAGCTGCCCCCAAAGCTTTTGATCTTGATGAAGTCCCAATCGTTCATTTTTGCCCTTGTTTGCCTTACCTTTGGTGAGGTTTCTAGGAAGAAGTTGCTGCAGCTGAGGTCGAAGATGTTGCTGCCTGTGTTCTCCTCAAGGATTTTGATGGATTCCTGTCTCATATTTAGGTCTTTCATCCATTTTTTGTCTATTTTTGTGTGTGGTGTAAGGAAATGGTCCAGCTTCATTCTTCTGCATGTGACTGTCCAATTTTCCCAACACCATTTGTTGAAGAGACTGTCTTTTTTCCATTGGACATTCTTTCCTGCTTTGTCAAAGATTAGTTGACCATAGAGTTAAGGGTCCATTTCTGAGCTCTCTGTTTTGTTCCATTGATCTATGTGTCTGTTTTTGTGCTAGTACCATACTGTCTTGATGATCACAGCTTTGTAATAGAGCTTGAAGTCTGGAATTGTGGTGCCACCAGCTTTGGTTTTCTACTTCTGAGTTATTTTTGACAGGATCTTCCTTACTGTCTTCTTTGATAGAATGTTCCAGGTTCATTTTGTACACTTTTTCCCCTGTCCTGGATTGAGCTATTTCTTCAGGTAGCACTGGGATCATTATTTAGAATGGTCTCTGGAGATCACAAACCTGGGTTGTACTTTTATTGCTATTGAATTAGTACTGTAACTAGCCTTGTTAGTAGACAGAGATAGAATTAAAGTACGTTGTTAGTTCATATCAGCACTTCTAGTTCAAATTCAGGGCACAGTTCTTAACTTTAAGGTCTGACATCTTGTATCTTTTCATAGGTTGAGAAACCTGAGCTGCCAGTCCTTACATCAGAGTCTCTTCCGTCATCTTGACTTTCTGAATCTCATTTTCTAGTAGATTGTTTGATCACTGAACATTAGAACAATATTTCTTCAATGTGTTCATCCTGAAAATGGTTCTTCTCTGCCCTTTATATTCGAAAGTCAGTTTGGTTAGATATAAAATATTTGGTTCACTCTTTCTGCCTTTAGTATCTTAAATATGTTATCCCACTGTCATCTGACATAGTATATTGTCTTAATGTATGATAATAGTAAGGGTTGTTTTTTTTTCCCTTTGTAAGGAACTTGGTTTTTTGGCATGATGACCAAAGGACTTTTTTTTCTTTTTAAAATACAGTAGTTTTACTAGAATATGTCTCAGTGTTGATTATTGACATGCCTTTTAACATGTAGCTTCAAACATTTTTTATTTATTAAAAAAAAAGTTCCTGAATCATATTTTGAAATATGTGTTCAGTTCCACTGCTTTGATTATCTTTTTTTTTAAGATTATTTATTTATTTATTTGACAGACAGAGATCACAAGTAGGCAGAGAAGCAAGCAGAGAGAGAGAGAGAGAGAGAGAGAGAGATAGAGGAGGAAGCAGGCCTCCCGCTGTGCAGAGAGCCCGATGCAGGACTCGATCCCAGGACCCTGGCAGGGGCTTAACCAACTGAGCCACCCAGGTGCCCTTTGGTTATTTTTTGTAGGGGCTTTTATAATACACCTGTGAGAATGTCTTCTATATTTGTAGCTTCCTCTTTACTTTCTTCATTTCTTTGATTTAAGTTTTTTTCTTTCATCTGTTTCTATTAATAAATGATACATTTTTCTTAGTAACTCTTGTGAGTTTCCAGTTCAGACTTCATGTATGATATATTTTAAATTTCATGGTTCTTTACTAAATTATACCACCTTGTTTCTGAGTTTTTTCTACTTTGAGTTGTGTTTATTATAGCTGCTATCATTTTATTAATTTCTTTTAGCTTGTCTTAAAATATTAGCCAACAGTTTTCATCTGCTTTTTAGGCCAGTTTCTGGCATGTTCTGGCATGATCTGGCATGTTCTCATTGGCCCATAGAGCCTTTATTTTATCCCTGGTTTCTTTTTTGTTTTTTTAATAACTATTAAACATAGGACTTAATCACAATCTCCTTCCAGTTCTTCTTTCTCAGTCTCCTTCTATCTCTCCTTTTTTGTTGTTTTTCTTACTTTCTTCCATTCTTTCTTTGTTAATCAAGGCATAATGTATACAATAAAACAGGTTCAGTGATTAACTACCATTCAAACATCATTCAAAACAGTTCTGTTGCTTCAATCTGTTTACCCCCCACCTCTCTGAAGAGACAGTCATTATTTTGTTTTCTATCAACATAGATTAATTTTGGATATAATTGGATTTCATGTAAATGGAATCATATGGCATGCATAATTTTGAGTATGATGTTAGCTTTAGGCTTTTCACAGATGCCATTTATCTAATTGTTTAAGTTTACTTCTATTCCTTTCTTACAAAGAATGTTTTCCTTTTTTTATAATAATTGTATTCAATTTAAAAAAAATTTTTTTGTCTTCATTTAGGGAAATAACCATATGGCCTTTCTTTACTCTGCTCATGCAACAGGTTACACTGATTGCTTTTCAGATGGTAAAACAACTTTGTATTGGCATAAACTCCAGTTTTATGTGACATAGTATCCATTTTTGAAATCACTGCTTTGTTAATATTATATGAAAGATTTTCTACTTTTGTTCACAAGGGATACTGATCTATAAAACTGTAAAACTTTCTTTTTTTCTTTCATATGTTTTTATTTTTTGGTATCAACATCAGAGTAATGCTGGCCTCATAAAATGAGTTGAGAACATGCTCTCACTCTGTTTTCTGAAAGAGTTAGTGTTAAATTGGCACTATGTCTTCATTAAATGTATCATTAATTAGGTATAATTAAATATGTGTAAATGCACCTATGAAACAATTTGGCCTACAAGTATTTACGAAGGAGTATTTTTATTATAAGGTTTATTATAAGTTTATTATGTTTTATTACAAGTTTTTTATAAGTTTAAAAAATAATTTCTTATTTATTGAAATAAATTTCACTTATTGAAATAACTGAAATTACTTTCAACTTTTTTTTTTATTAACCTATAATGTATTACTTGATTCAGGGGTTCAGGTCTGTGATTCATCAGTCTTACACAATTCACAACACTGACCATACATAGCACATACCCTTCCCAGTGTCCATCACCCAACCACCCCAGCAATCCCACTCCCCTCCCCTCCAGTAACCCTTAAACTTTCAATTTTTAATACATTTTGGCATTAAATTGTTGATAATTATACTTTTAAGGCCTGTGTGATCTATCATGATAACCCCAATTTCATCTGTGGTATTGGTAATTTGTATTTCCTCTTTTTTCCTTTATCAGCTATGGTAGATGGCTATCAACTTTAGTAAATTTTTCAGTAAGCCAGTTAATGATCTCGCTGATTTTCTGTAAGGTTTATTTTCTGTTTCTTACTAAATGTTCTTTGTATTATTTCCATTCTTCTGCTTAGTCAAGTTCCATTTGCTCCTCTTCCATTTCGGGAGTTAGATGCCTATATATTCATTTCACACCTTGATTTTTCTAATTAAAAGTATTTTAAACTTCTGAATTTCTAAGCACTGCTTTATCTGCTCCCACATCTTTTGATATTTTATGTCTTAAATTTTAGTCGTTTGTAGCTTTCCTGCTCTAGATCTTTCTCTTTTGTTGCCTGTGCATATGGCAACAAAAGAAAGAAAGAAAAAAACAAAAATGACCACATAGCCTGCAGACTTGCCCCTTTAGTATATCTGCATTTTCTATTTCCTTCGTCCTTTTCTTTATCCTGCACAATTGAATCTACTGCCAGCATTTTCTACCAGTGCAGAGCTCTGCCAAAAGAGGGAGCTTCTCTGGGTCAGTACTAAGACTTCATATAGTCAGGCTGTCCCCAGCCCTTTCAGAACTGACTGTAGATCTTCTCTTCCATGCGTCAGAGTGTATAAAACCCCTTCCAGTTTCAGCTGCGGTTCTCAGATATCCCTTAAACAATTTTCAGGGACACCTGTGATCCGGGGGTTCTTCTGTTTTTAGGGAACCCCCTCCCCCCGTTGCTTTCCTCTGCCTCCTCCCATATAGACAATGTCACAACTTGGGTTTTGAGTTGTCAATGGTCTGTCTCCCTTGTTTGCATTTGGAGGTTTGTGGTGATATTGGACACTGTTTTTGCAGATTTTTTTGTTACCGGTTTTGGTTTTTAATATCTCAGTTCTCTCTGTTTTGATGTGGGGATTGAGAGATTTCAAAACAGTTCTGCTGAAGCTATCTTTTTAGAACCCTGTGGCTACCTTGATTTTATTGCAGAGCCATGAATTTGTACTATTTCATGTTTGTAGCAAAAGAGGTGTAGTGCTGATCTCTTCCAGAGAGGTCTACTTGTGAGTCCTGATACCAGGGTCTGGATTATTCAGTGACCTCTGGAGTTGTCTCTTACTATGACTGCTGCATTTTCTTTGCATTGCAACTATGGTTCTTTCCACTACTGGCTCCTAGGGTGTCACTGTCATTTCAAGAGTCCCACAAAACAGCCGATAGTGAGAAAAGTCCCAGATAAAATGCCTGCCCTCTTTTGTATTCCTGTGTTGCTGTTTGTTGGATGGGACCCTCCTGGATTCCAATTTAGGAAATTTAAAAAAATGGGGGGGATAATTCAGAAAGCATGGAACTTATCCCTTCCACCTGCATCCAAATGGGTATCTTTCATGTCATATAAATATGACTGAATGAGCTGAATGCCACCCAGTACTGCATAAGAGTAGGTAACCAAAAATGCCTCTAGCATACAAGGTACCTTGATAACTTGTAGAAATTATTGCTTATCACTTATTTGGTTATTTTTAAAAAGAGCTTATGACGTTATTCTAGGGAGTAGGGTGGTTGAATGCAGTTGGGAGAGCATTTGTGATCCTCAGATGAGTCTTTACTCTCTGTGTCCTACTTAGGTGACACATTCTTTCACCGTGGCCACTTCCAGAGAAATGGCTGCACACACAGGTCGAGAATCATGCTGTTCAGCACTTTCACACCCTGACTTCGGTTCAATTGCAGGATGCTCGTATGTCTCACAAGTTCACTGAGTCTTGCACAGAGAGCAGTTTTTGTGAAAAATCCTTCTTAGAAAGTTAATACATGTATTGCTATTTTAGTTTATAACATGCAAGTGCTTTTCACTGAATCTTTATGACAACCTTGAAAAGCAGACCTATCCTCCACTTTATACCTGAAGAAACTGAAAAGCTCAAAACTGAAACTCAGAAGTTGCTGCCTTCTTAAAGCTATGTAGGCAATTTATGACAAAGCCAAGGGGAAATTATTCAATAATTAGAATAATTACTACCAGTATCAGAAACCTGTGTGCATGCCAGTAATTCAAAAATGTCTGCAAGGGAACATGATCACATGAATGGTTTTTAATAACTCAGCCTCAATTGAATTAGTTACAGTTTAGAGAAAATTTTTAGTAAATATGTATTCACATTTCTTATTATATAATGTAGAACACACAGTATTTGTGATGGAAAACAATATGTAATACAAAATAAATTTGTTTTGTGTTGAAACATGTAACAAACACTTCGGAAAATCGTGTTTTGGAATTCAGTTGTTTATGATTCTGAATCCTATATTCGCTCCTTTAGACCATGCTGCCTCATGATAGAACTTTCAAAATGTTCTAAGTGGCTAAAGAGAGGAACCAACAATGACAACTTAGGTATGTCTGCCCAGACTAACTGGCTTGGACTTTAATGATCAATTTAGGAAGCATAAATACCAAGAAGTGATGGAAAAGAGTAAATGGAGGTCAAGGATCTGAGACCTAATTTCTGCCATACAGGTCGTAAATTGTCTTTGGGCTCATAAGGAGAATGAGTGGTTTTCTCAGGAGGGAAGTATGTGTGTATTTTATCAGTTTTAATAAAATATGACCCAGATATGTCTTAGACTATTCCTGCTGCCGGCCGTCTCCTCTCCTGGCAGTCCTCACCCCATCAACACATCCTGTGGACGCATTCTGATGTCATTACGATGGCTCAGGATGGCCAGATTCTCACATACTGTATCCACTTAGCCTGACTCTCTCTCAGGACTGACTGACTTTACTCTGTCATTTTTC
Source organism: Mellivora capensis (assembly GCA_004024625.1). NCBI lineage: Eukaryota > Metazoa > Chordata > Mammalia > Carnivora > Mustelidae > Mellivora > Mellivora capensis. The sequence goes on along the minus strand of PISX010003219.1, from coordinate 34,606 downwards.
CTACGAGGCAAACTAGGGAGAAATACATAATTCCCGGGAGCTACACATTTGGTCAAATGCATGCTGTCGTCTCGCCCTAGAATCTAAAACCTAGTGTCCCTGCGAATCTCACTGCTTAGAGACTACCATGAGACAAGTTTAAAAACAGAAGAGACTAGCCCGTTGGTCATAGGGTGGCTGTGAATTCTTTATTCGTGTGTAATGCTCAGTTTCCTTCACCTTCTGAGCATGTTTACCCTACATATCTCATTTTACTAGTGCTCATCTCAAGGAGATATTTTTCATATATTTTTCAGGATAAGGATTTGAAATCCCCTATAGGACAAACTGAATACATAACAGATGTGTGTTGATGTGTGTACGTGTGAACACATATTTTTAATCGAACAATGCAATATGGCAAACTCAAGTTGTCTTAGAAATGTTTGCTTCATAGTAAATCAGACTTAACTTTGTGTAGCAGCAAAAGTGCTGGCCCCTGCCAGGGTGGGGGAGAAAAGGGAAGGGGGTGGCAAAGGTTATTGGAATGTCATTCCGTTTTGCAGCAACTCTGGCCATACACTGACCAGCTGCCCAGGTGTCCTCACCATGACATTACTGGTTTTATTGGCCTAGGTCCTTTTCCGGGCATTTTTTATGGGAATGGAAGACTTGTTGAGTCATAAAGGTACCATTTACCAGTTGTATGTTCTTTGTCAACGAGGCCTTCTGAAACTCTTCTGAGCTTCATGTAGTTGTATTATGAAGCAGCACCTTTTAAAGACTGACATTATCAGGGGCACCTGGGTGGCTCAGTGGGTTAAAGCCTCTGCCTTCAGCTCAGGTCATGGTCTCAGGGTCCTGGGATCGAACCCCGCATCAGGCTCTCTGCTCAGAAGGGAACCGGCTTCCTCCTCTCTCTCTGCCTGCCTCTCTGTCTACTTGTGATCTCTGTCAAATAAATAAATAAAAATCTTTATAAAAAAAAAAAAAAGACTGACACATCAGTCCACAGTCACAGTGCTGGCTACCATATTGGTATCCAATCAATGGTATTGCCATGATCTGATGAGAGACTTTGTCACCATTTCCTGGGACTCGCTTTTTTCTTTTCTCCTCAGCAATGTAGGAAACCCAGCTGTATGTAAGCAATATAAAATACATAGAGAATACTTAGTAGTTTGGGGACAAATGGCTAATATTTCATTTCTTTAGAGTGTAGAAAGAAAGTAGAGACCCACTACTTACAATACTTCCCAACTTGATTCTAGGTTTATTTCTGCAGTATATCAGGCACTTAGTGATTAACTTTGACAATGGAATTGGACCAAGGATAGTTATCAGTATATGGAGGATTCTAGTCAGCTGCTACTATCTGTATCCAAAACTCTAACGTGAAACCGTAAGCGACTACTGTCGATGCTTGAAGAGTTTGAGTCTTCTTAGTCATAATAACCATGTATGAATGAAATCACCATTTGGATGAAGGAAGAATATCCCATATTGGAAAGTAATCACAGCTTTTATGCTCCTGTGTGTGCTTTGACAGCTTTTTGGAGACTACAGCCTATTTCTTCATGAAGCCAAAACTTGGAGAAAAGGAGGTGTCCCCGAATGTTTTCTTCAGTATCTGGCATGAATTCAGCTCTGACTTTAAAGACTTTTGGAAGAAAGAGAACAAACTCATTCTACAAGAAAGGTAGGGTTTTTTTTTTTTTCGTTTGCACAATGGCATTTTAAAACTGGTATTTTATTAGGTGTGACACCACAGGGATTGCCAACTTTTATAGCCTAAATGAAAAATTAGATGGCCCTCAACCTGGGATATCGAGTCTAACAGGGTGCTGAGAACTGACAAAATTTGGAGTTTGAATAAGAAGGTTGGCCCAGAGGCTATGATGCTGCAGAGCACTGCAGGGAAAATGGTTTGCCAGGACCACCGTCTGGTAAAACAACTTCCTTGAGGAGGAAACCACAAAAAAGCAGATCATGTAAGTGGAGTGGAACAACCCTGCTGAGATGATAACCCTACTCACCTCAAAAGACCAACAGCAAAGCCTATATAAAGGTAAGATGAATCATTTTTGTTTTGTCTTGTTTTTGCTCAGTTCATGAGATACTGTCCAAATTTCACCATTTGTATCGACGTTTCTGGCAGATGTCACCAAGAAACAGATGATTGGTATTTTTAAAAAGATCTCTCAGGATTCTTGTGGAATTACACGACATTTCCTAAAGTAAACTTTTTCAGGAATGAAGGGAAGTTTTTTTCTCTCAGGTATATGAAACAAAGTCTTTGTCACTGATTATGAAATTCTGTAGAGGTGTATTAAATTAATTCTGGAGGAAGGCTAGCTCTCCCAGGACAGCAGCCCGAAATAACTGGGTCTACTGGGAGAAGGAAAACGAGGCAAATCACCCCGTAAACCACATGCTAAAACGGAACCAATCATGTGCTTTCCAGCATCCTTGTGCTAACAGTGACGTTGCTTTAGATCTTTAGAACACTTACATCCTGAGGGACTTCGGTCGTCATACCACAGAATTCCACAGTTCCTGCTTACTGCCTTCCATACATACAAAACCATGATTGTCCACCTAGTTTTCATTTGTCAGTAGATTCTGAGAGGAAACGTCCTTACATCCGCTGAAACGAACTGCTGGCGTTCTTTGAGCACGTAGACTGTGGTGGGGGTGCTGACTCATATGACTGGTCACTTAGATCTCATGGCGTTTTCATAGCAGAAGCTACACCTCAGTGAGTAGTAGAAGGAAAAAGAGAGTGGTCTGAAGGGAAGGGAAGAAGACTTTAAAGATAACGAGAGTATTCTACTCCAAAGGTCATCATTATGGGTTAGCCGAAAAGATGCAGTTTTAGTCAAAAGTCCCATGCGGGTGAGCTGGGAGAGCGGACGACTGAAACACGGGCCCACTTAAATTGTCCGCGCCCTTCAGACTTGGCCATATATTATCTTTCTGAAAATTTTTCGACCAAGCAAGCCTGTTGGTTTGGAAAATCGTGAAGAGGACCCTTCTTTTGACCACACATCACCTACAGCCTCCCTTCACGTCCCTCACTGGTCCCCACGGGCCTCCCTTCATCCCTAATGTCCGTGTATTCCCCTGGAAAAGAGCTGACCAGTCAGTCACACAAGTGCACAAATCTGAGAGATGATAGTTCTTTTTCTCCTTTTTAACTTACTTGAGGGAGAGAGAGCGAGCAGCGCGAGGAGCAGAGGGGGAGGGACAGGAGTCCACGCTGAGCGCGGAGCCTGACAGGGGACTCGGTCTCACCACCCTGAGACCAGAACGCGAGCAGGAATCGAGAGTCAGACGCTCACCCCACGGAGCCAGCCGGGCGCCCTGACATGCCTGGTGGCAGGGGCCAGAGTCCTCCTGAGGATGGAAGTGAGGAGAGACAACAAGACAGGGTGGCGCTGTGGTCCGGGAGTCCCTGTCCCGGCAGCCCGGCAGGAAGCCAGGTGCGGTCCAGGCCCGCGTCCTCGTGGCGGTGCGGCTGGAGGCCCCGGGCCGGGAGGAGGGACACTCGGCCGCAGTCGGCCTTCACTGCGCCTGCGCCTGCGCCTGCGCCTGCGCACGGGAGCCGGGGAGGCGCCCTTGGGGAGTTGCTGGGACTGACTAATGCAGCTGCCCGCCGCCCCAGGGTCCCTCAGGGTCCCCCCGCCGGGGCTCCGCGGGGTCCAGCTGTGTCTCTAGGTAACGCTTTGGTACCGGGCCACTGTTCCTTGATGTTTTACGCACTGAGCGTGACCCAAACCAGCTCTTCCTCCCTGGGCGTCTCGTAAAACCAACCTCGTGCTGCTCGTGTTCTCCGTCCAGTGCTAGTCCGTCCTAGGGCTGTACTGAGGCTTTTTTGACTCAACCTTTGGTGACTTTGCTCACCCCTTGGTGGCAGTGTTGTGAGTTGGCGGATGACAAGTGCTCTTCCATGCAGGCTTCTCGTGGTTCAGAATCATTTGCTTTTAACCAAGGGCTAAGGAGGAAGGTGTGGTAGGCGAGCCCGGCTTGACCTCTGCCCTTTAACTTCGGAAATTCACCTGCTGGCACATTGGCTGCTTTGATAAGCAAGACCATTGGTCTGAATGGTTTGTAGAAAACCTGTGTCCCTTTCCTTAGTGTAAGGACCGTGGCAGTTTCCAGGAGACGGAACAGAATGAAAATGGGGGTGGGGGGGCCCATGTTCAAAAGGATTAAACCATTTCAAGATGGCAAGTACAGAGCCCTTCCAAAAAGTGCACAAACAGCACCCAGGAAGCCAGCCTTGCCCAGTGAAAGCTTTGTATCCTATTTTGTGTCGTAAATGGAAGGGCATTTTAGGAATGCTTCGTCCCCTCAGACATTGCTAAGAAACAGGATGTGGTCAATGAAGGGTGTTAAACTTTGTCTAGCGCAGTCTGTGTCGAGCCGAGTGGAACTTCACATCGCACTACAGATACCTAAAATGGGTGTCTGTGACCCCAACCAGACTGTTGCCTCCTCTCTACCTGTATTTATTATGTGCCTGTTTTGTTTCGTCAGTCTTATACTATGATGATGCCTAATGACATGTCTGTTTTCATTTTATACCGTAACTATGCTGATGTTTGCCTTTTAGTCTTTATTTCCCACTGAGATGTTTTGTGCCTTTGTTTATGATGTAGCTCTCACAGTCACTAAGCCACAGTGCCTTTCCACCCTTTTGGTCTCCATGAATATTTGCTGACTTGACTTGTTACATCATTGCCTTTGACAGAGACATGGGAATAACTTCACTTACGAAGTAATGAACATGCTTTCCTACATAGCTTAAGTTTATCCTTGTAAGTAATTAAAAAAAAAAATTCCAAATACTTTAAGCAAAAGGAAAGGCACTGCTAGACAGTCAAACCCCAGAAGGGCATGGATGGAACGTGCATGTGGGTTGCCTGACTGCAGACATTGGAACTGCCTTCTGTGGAGGTTAGTAAGAGACATCCGTGCTGTCACTCACTATCTGTCTTTCTAAATGTCCTCTTTCCTCCTCTACTTCCTTCTCTTTCCTCTTCTTCTCTCCCTCTCTCTTTCTCTCACTCTATTCTCATGGTCTCACTCTCTCCCCCTCTCATGTCCCTGCTACCACTCTCCTCTGTGGTTCAGTCTAGTTTCCAAGTCAGGCTATTCCTTTAAGGGTGGCCCCATGGCCATTGGTCACAGCCATGCCTCACATTCTCACAACCCAGTAGGAGAGGGCACTCTCCACCATCTAGAAAAATTCCAAGGAAGAACTCCAGAGGAGTTGTACCCAGTTCTGGATCAGGCACTGTGGCCAGAGGTGTGGGGTACCATAGTTAGCTCAGTAGTTCACAAACCCCATTGTGCAGCCAGAAAGGAGGGCTGCCCTGATCGACAGCCCCCTTCATAGCAGTCACTGGAGTTAGGGAAGAGAAGTTTCCAACAAAAGGAAATGGTAATATTACTACCCCAAATTTATTAAGCCTTTAAAAGTAACCTTCGTAATTAGCAGAATGTCTTAGCATGGTAGAAAAAATCTGAACGATGGTTTCACGATGTCCCTTGGTCTCACTTGGAATTCACAGGTTGACTATCTTGAAGGTTGTAAATCCTGTAAAAATATTTCCTGTCCCACCATTTCTAATTGGTTCTGATTATAGAATGATAGCAACTTTGTATTTTCTGGCTTTGCCCTGATGATTCCTATGATTGAGTAACTATATTTCTTGAATTGGTGAATTCCTACACATCTGTGAAAGGTCTTAAAAAGGTCTGCTCTCTTTCTAATTGATATGGTTTGGAAAACATGAGGATTTTTGAGTTAGCTCTTCCACTTACCAGCCTACCCATAGGAAGTCATAGTTTCCTAAACTGCATAATGACGATGGTAAAACCTCTCTTGCAGCGTTGTTGCGTGGACTAAGTGAGGTAATATATTTAGAGTATGTTAACAGTGCCTATGTCCCCAGTGGCTCTTCCTCCATCATTTAATATAAATGATTCCCTGATCATGGCTAGCTACAAAGGTAACATATCGGTAAGGCATGTTAAGCATCTTAAGAACATATTCAGTGGATACAAGGTATTTTTGTGACTCAGTTACTTTGTGGATACATAGAGTGTCTTGATGATGAGTCCAAGGGCAAACTTTTGTTTGAGAATGTTCACGCGGTCCATCCCTCTCTTATTGACATCATGATATAGAAAGGAGTTCCTGTTTTGATGCTTTTAGGCAACTGACACTGGTTTTGTCAAGTCAGAAAAGGTGTTTTTCCATAGATTTGTAACTAGGCATATGCAATAGTTAAAAAGAAATCCTTCTCAAAAAAGAGATCTAGACTTGTCATCACTGAGCAACACAAAATATACGGGAAAACATTTTTTAAAATGAGCTTGGTATATCCAGAAGAGGGGGAGCAAACCAACATTTACTCTGTTGAACATCTCCCCAAAGGGCCCACATAGCACAGTGTTAATATGTCAGGGACTGGGCTGTCCTTATCTCTTTTATTTTCAGGAACTCAGTGACATCAGTATCACCTAGCCACCAAAGAATCATATGGAGCTTGGACAGTAAGAGCTGTCCTCTGTGAATTAGAGGAAAGAAGTGTGGATTGATTGGGAATACATGTTTGGCCCCAGTGGGCCTGTGGTCCTGGGAGAAGACCGTGGGGCCCAAAACAACTCCACTTCTCACTTTTGCTCTGTTGTAAGCAGACTTCAGTTTTTCAACAGTCTTCAGCTGTATAATTATGTGAAATTATTTGTAATTATTCTCACATTCCATGTGGCGTTTTTACTATGCAAAGGAGACATTCAAGTCCACTTGGTGAAGGTCCTGTCTTGGTTGAGCTAACAGCCTAGTCCACTTACGGTGTTATAGCAATGGGAGAAACCTGGGCAAGAGTGAAGGATTAATTCTGTCCAGAGGACTTTTGACAAGGAGATTGGAGTTGGAATAGGATTTTCACAGGCAGTCCAGGGAGGTAAGGGCATTCTAGGCAAGATAATACGGCCCTGGCATTGTGGCCTATCAGAATTTTTAGTTGACTTAAGCCATTTTAATTTAACAAATCAGTTGTGACATTAGTAAGGGCTGTGTTTAAAGCGTTGTCTAACTTAATTTACTGGCTTATTTATTTTGAGACACGTAGTCTTTGATGACCCAGGAGAAAGGATAACTACTCCATTGCAAGCATGTGGCAATCAAGTCTAGTTTCTGCCCAACTGAAATCTGCAATTAGAGGAAAAGGATTTGAATGCTTGGCTGTAGAAGGTGATGCATTAACTTGGAGAGCACCTCATGCCATGTTAATATTCCTGTTACCATAATTTATATTTAAGAGAGCTGTATTTTCAGATTTAACCAGGACATCATTAGGATAGAAGAAAGTGACCATTTTCGAAGGGATTGAAAGTAAATCTAAAGAATGGAGATAAGGAAAGAAGGTTTACTGTTATGTAATAATGTACTTTTTGGATACCTAGATGAAATTGCCTCTTGGACTGCATTGCTGTGTTGCAGTATTAAATGAATTTAGCCAACCGTTTACCCCTTTAATTGAGGCATCAGTGTCTAGAGAAACAACACATAATGAAATTCTCTTCCTGCATCTGACTTTTGTAGTAGAAACTTGGCACAACAATTGACAATGGAATCTGAGAATGTGTAGGGACTGTGATCTACATTCACTAAAGGAGTAATTAATATACATTAAGACAGAATAGATAATTCATTTATTTATTAACTTATTCAAAATTACTTGTGTCCTACTGTGTGCTGGCCATATTTTCGGGCCATATGGTTCTTACCCTTTAGTGAGAGATATAGACAATAAGAAATAAACATGGTTTTAAATTATAGGTTGAAATCAGTACTGTGAGGAAAATAGTGAACCATTTTTACAAAGCAAAAAGCAGAAGAGGTTCATTTAGAAAGTGTGGGCAGAGGAGGCCTTTCTAAAGAAGCAACATTTATGCTGACACTTAAAGAATTTGAGGGAGAAGCCATGTTAAGGGGCAACATAATATGTAAGTCTACCAGGCAGAGATTTAGGAAGGTCAGGACAACATGGCAGAAAAGATTGGGAGCACTCCGAGAAAGATGGAGAGGTTGAGATGAATTTGATGAAATAGGCAGGGGCTCCATCACCCAGCCTCTCGTAGATCGTGATGAGAGATTGTCTTCTTTGTGCGCACAATCGAAAAATCATCAAGGGGGTTTTTATAAAGGGACTAACTCAATAAGATTCATTTAACGAAAAGATTGTCGACTCAGATGGTAGTAGATTGGGCAGTGGTATCGAGAAACAAGTTAGGAAGTTAGTATAGTGGCCCAGGCGAAAGACGGGATGCTGTGGACCCGGGGGAAGGTGACAGAGATGAGAAGAAGTGGGGGTGTTGAATATATAGTTTGGAGGTATACCTGTACGAACTTGCTATTGGCAGGTTGCAGCCGTACCAGTGGTGGAGGGTCAGAGTCTCACCCCAGACACTGACAAGCTCCTGTTATCCAGGATGTCCGAGATCAAGAATGCAGACTTGCCCTTTTCTCTTAAAATGATTTATGAAGGCAAGGTTGGGGAAAGATGTGAATCCTCCAATATCAGGAACTTCATTTTCCAGAACCTAGTTCTCCAAGAATGATGTAAAATCATAACGTGAACATTAGATGGAAAAGATCTGTGCCTTTCTTCTTGATCTTGCCATTTTCCAAGACATGTTTTTTAAATCTTGGAAAATCCTTTCTCAAAAGCCCTGTGTTCAAAAATGGAAGAAACTCAACCCTCAGGGTTTCTGGTTCCAGCTCCCCATCAGAGAATCGGGACCAAGGGCCAGGAAAGTAGCTTGCCCAAAGATATTTTTTTCTTTGAAAAGGATTTAAACATTGTGGTATCTTCCAGTAAATTTGTAGAGGCTTGTAAAGTTGTCTGAGCAATTACTAGTTTCTCTTCAGCATTTGCTAAAAATGTTTTTTGATGTCTTAGCAAAGTTTGTATAAAACCATTTTGGATCAAAATATGCTTCATGGAGTAGATATGTTAAATTACCTATTAAAAATAACATCACATAGCTTATATGGGCTGAAAACAACTTGTTCCTTTACAAGCAAGATGGTATTTTTAAGGGGTCACTTTAAGTTTTGTTAGGATTATTCTCAAACAACGTGATGATTATAGTCTGCTAGAGGAAGAGGTCTAGATCTGTTAGATTTGAAAAATGTGAAATTAACCAATACTTAGGTTTGTCTGGGTTTCTGCCAGAACCTGGATTTTTAAGATAATGAAAAATTTAAGAAGTCAGAGGCTCCCCAGAGTTCATTCCCACTATGCTGTTCTCCACGTTGACTCTGAACTCTTCCAGCAAAGAAGTTCCATCTCCTCTGCCTCAGGATTCCACTCTCAGACACCACCCCTCTTCCCATGAGTAGGAGAGAAGCTGTAGAGAAATGAGAAATGCTTCTTAAAAGCTTGGAATTAAGTAAATAATGAATCATCAGAGACTAGTCACGAGAGAGGTAAAGATGGAAGAGATTGTCTCCACAATGTTTTAGGTCTTGGTCTCTACAGCAGCTTTGAAGCTGATGGCAAAGTTTAGACCAAGACATGTCGGTAGTTATTATATTTGACAAATAGCAATTAACTTACTTGGTTTTGCTGCTGAAGTCTGGTTAAGATTTAGAAGCAACTGTGATAAGGCATCAAACTCAATTTTAAAAGGAATCATTTGTGAAAGCATGCGAGGAGTGTGTATGTGTGTGTAGTGGAGGGGGATGGGGTATATGTGAGGGAACCAAGAATAGAGATCAGTACTGAAGAAATTTAAGAATATGTATTTTAATATGGGATATACAAAAGGAATCAGGTAATATTCATGTGTCTTTGTGGGGAAGAAATGGAGAATGGTCTTGAGAATATAAGTACAATGGCCAATAAGCATATGAAAAGATGCCCTACATCATGAGCCATCACGGAGTTGTAAATCAAAACCAGAAAGAGACACGCACACTACGATGGCTGGAGAGAAGGAAGCAGACAGGATGACAAGTGTTGGGGGGAAGATGAGGAGAACTAGTGAAACTCCCACTCTGCTAGTGGAACAGGGCAGCCACTTTGGAAAACAGCTTGGCATCTTCTCAGAAGGTTAAACCTAGAGTTACTGTGGGACCCAGGAACTCCTCCCGAGGTTTCTGCTGAAGAGAGGTAAAAGCGTACGTCCACACAAATACTTGTACACACGTGGCCGTGGCAGCATTAGTCATAATATCCCAGACGGACACAACTCCGATGTCCGTCAACTGACGAGTGGGTAAATGAAAGGTGAATATTACGACGGGATATTATTTGGCAATTAAAAAATAGGGAAGCACTGGTATATGCTGTACCATGGATGAACCTTGAAAATATTACGCTAAGTGAAAGAGGACAGTCACAAAAGGCTATCTATTGTATGATTTGATTTATGGGAAATGTCCAGAATTGGCAAACATATAGGATTAGATAGAAAAGCAGATTAGCTGTGTCACGGGTTGAGGGGACCGAGTTGCGAGGAGGGATGGTTAGTGAAGTTTCTTTTGGGGGGTATGGAATGTTCTAAAATTAGGTAGCTGCCCAACTCTGTGAATTTACTAAAAGAAACATTGAGTTGTCCGCTTTAAATGGGCAAATTTTGTAGCCTGTTAATGGTATCTCAATAAAGCTTTTTTTTTTTATAAGTAAATCGATTTCTTACATCAGAGTTCTAAGCATAAACTCGGAGCACAGTTGACGTGCTGACCGCCTGTGATGATCTGTTTAGATGCCTGAAGGTTTAGAAGTTTTGCATTGGTTCTTGCGTCTTCCTTCCTGGTACACTCTCAGGCTTTCCCCTGTGCCCTTAGAGTTTGGTATGTACTCATGAAAAGCAAATCTATTAACTCCTCACATGAATATTAGCTAGATCAGAAATTGATGAATCTGCTGGCAGGGCGCCTGGGTGGCTCAGTCTGTTGAGCATCTGCCCCCCGCCCGGGTCATGACCCCAGGGTCGTGGGATCGAGCCAGGCATTGGACTCCCTGCTCAGCGGGGCGCCTACTTCTCTCTCTTCTTCTTACTGCTGCTCCCCCTGCTTGTGCTCTCTTTCTGTCAAGTAGATAAATAAAATCTTTTAAAAAAAGAAAAGAAATGCCCCGCTCTTAAAAAAAATAAAAATAAATCTGCTGGCAAAAACTGTAAAAAAAGAAATTGCAGAGCTCACCCCAAAATCAAAAAGTCTCCATCAATTTAGATGAGTAACTTGTAAGAGCTTGACTCTGTAGTGATGAAATGAGCCAGGGCTTTCTCTATGTAAACCCATTTCAGGAAATCACGAGTCGTGTTAAAAATACACACAACGTAATAGATATGTGTTTATGTATTTTGAAATTATTCATCTATTGCAAATAAGCATTTTTTTCTTCAAATCTTATCTGCATGGGAGGAGACTGTCAAGTTTTCTTAACCTGTATTTCTGAAGAAGTGGTAAATACCTACCCCAAAAGTGGCTATAATAAAAAGCTAACATAAATGAAAATAAAAGGAAAAGAAATTTGTCTGCATTTGCTATGGGGTAAAGCCTCACATCTTCCACTTCTGTCTAGTTAACCACTCACCCTCTCAATGTGATGTCCCAAGCCGTTTCCTGGCCTTTTTGGGTGCTGATTCAGGACCCCCCTCCGCAGGCCTTCTGGCCAACGTGCTGCTCGGGGTTTTTGCTTCTGCTTGTCATAAGCAGTTGGGCTTAGCAGTTTCAACCATGGGCAGTTGCTAGGTTGGGAGTGGAATTTTGAGCTGGGGGAAAGAAGACAAGGATTTTGAGACAATCGTAGGGACAGACGCTATGTGGCGCACCCTAGCTAGTGGGCACTTAGTGAAGACTAACCCTGTTGCTCCCAAAGAACTGGCAGTGGAATGGCAATGTGGCCTTGGAGACTGGCATTTCCAGTTAATGCAAGTGTCTGTCAGCTGAACAACCATCACGGCAAATTGGTGTCACATAAGCCTGGGTTGTTTGGTTTATACAGAAAGTTACCGTTTATGGTTTGTTCCTTCTTAAAAGGACCTTCAAGTCAATGTCGTCGTCATCATCATTTAAGTTGCTATGAATACCTAACCCTTGATGCATATTATAATTTCAGAACAAATTCAAATTCTTTTCTTAAATTTTTTTTAAAGATTTTATTTTTTATTTATTTATTTGACAGAGAGAGACACAGCAAGAGAGAGAACACAAGCAGGGGGAGTGGGAGAGGGAGAAGCAGGCTTCCTGCTGGGCAGGGAGCCTGATGTGGGGCGCGATCCCAAGACCCTGGGATCATGACCTGAGCCGAAGGCAGATGTTTAACAACTGAGCCACCCAGGCGCCCCAGAACAAATTCAAATTCTAATGCTCTTAAGAGGTTTTTTCTTTTAAGGTTTTATATATTTATTTGTTAGAGAGAGGGTGAGAGAGAGCACAAGCAGGGGAAGCAGTGGGCAGAGAGAGAAGCACGCTCCCTGAAGGGCAAGGAGCCCGATGTGGGATCTGATCATGACCTGAGCAGAAGGCAGACGCCTAACTGACTGAGCCACCCAGGCGTCCCTGCTCTCAGAGGTTTAGGAGCTATGATTTTGCAATTTTTAAGACTAATAATGTTACAAACAAACAAACAAACAAAAAAAAGAAAATTGCATCATACCTAAATATAATTCCTAAAATGGCAAAGTTTTGCAATTTAGGTTTTCTAATTATAATATTACCAATATATAGATACATGGAAGTTTGCTCACTCCTTTTGAATGTTGTGTTGTGTTGAGCAGTTATTATTTTATTTTATATTTTATTTTATTTCATTCCATTTGGGTTTATTTTGCTTTTGTCTCCTAAGAAGTAGAATAAAACAACTTAGGATCCTCGATGCCTTGATTGTCTAAGTTCGGAAACTTGATTTAATCAACTTCCTCTGTCATTTTATCTTGTTGAATCATGTTAAACATCCTCTAAATAATCCATTGGCTTTGTCTCCATCCTCTCCCATGCAGCCCTGGCCATGGTCCACCTCCAGCTGACTATGAAGGTGGCCCCTCCTTTTAGGAATAGCAGCTAGACTGCCACCCGCGTGTCATACTTGGTAGCTAGATGAAAGAAAGTGTTCCTGGCCAACATGTCTCCACAGCTCATTGATCTCTCTCTGGAGAAAGGCTCGTATGTATCCTTACAGATTCCTTCCTTGAGTGATTTAAAACTTGATGCTGAGCTATATAAAGTCCTCTTTGGAGAGCTGTGCCTTACGGAATGAGGGTCATGCCACTTCTGCATTTGCAGAAAGGGCATGCAGCCCTCTTCTACCATGACCTGCATCCCCCGTTGCTTTGTAGGGAATTAGCTGATGGTTGCCCTTGGCAGAGTGAAAACGAAGGCTCAGACGAGAATCAAAGTACCTGGTGCACAGTGAGCAAGTAGGCTACCCTGTCCTTTGGAGACTTGGCAGATTCAGACTTTCTGGCTTTTTAGGAGGGAATCGTAATTTTCAGAAACAGCAGTCTCAATGAGGACCGAATTCAGAGTGTGTTGGTGGAGGCCGTAGCTGTTTTGCTGTAAGCAGAGTGGACCCAGAGTCATGAGGTCACTACCATCCCTCCCTGGGCTTCACAGTGTGGTTCTGCCTTGGGGTGCTTCTGAAGAGGAGATGGGAGATGAGGTGATGGGGGAGTGTCCTGGAGGGAGAGGTGGCAGTCACATTAGAAGAGGGCCTGATCCCGAGTTCCATTAACCCAAAGTGACCCTTGTCTCCACCAGATTAGGAGCACTGGGGCAATAGAAGTGCCCTGACTCAGTGTCCCATCAGGGTAATCTTGTGTCGTGGTCATATGTAGCAGAACCCAGTAATAAGACAGAAGTGTGGCTTTTTTATTTTTTATATCTTTTAAAATATCTTTAAAATATTTTTTATAAATATCAGGGAGGGACAGAGGGAGAGAACCAGAGTCCCTGCTGAGCGCACAGCCTGACCCAGGGCTCTGTCTCATGCCATGAGATCATGACCTGAGCCAAAACCCAAGAGTTGGATGCCTAACTGACTGAGCCACCCAGGTGCCCCCAGCTGCTTACTTTTTTTTAATAAACAAAATAATCTATAGTCATATTAATGAGTACTTTTTCCATATATTTAAGCCCTATTAATAGTTCTCTATTTTATAATATGGGCATCTAAGGTGGGCTGCATTTACCATCACTTTGAAAAATGATGAAACTTAAAATCATGCCAGATTATATAGACATTCACTCTGTTTCAAGAGTATTTTGAATACTCCTGTCTTTTAGGCATTGTAATATTGTGGTTTGTAGTAAGAAGTATATATTTGATCTTCAGGCGAGTTTCTGACACAGAGCTCCTAAAACCTTCGGGATTTCCTAGGTGATGAGAGTTATAAAGATGTCTTCTGTTAGGTTGCAGGGTGACTTTTAGAAAGCCCTTAAGTCGGGTGCCTGGGTCGCTCAGTGGGTTAAAGCCTCTGCCTTCGGCTCAGGTCATGATCCCAGGATCCTGGGATCGAGCCCCGCATCTGGCTCTCTGCTCAGCAGGGAGCCTGCTTCCCCCTCTCTCTCTGCCTGCCTCTCTGCCTACTTGTGATCTCTGTCAAATAAATAAATAAGCTCTTTTAAAAAATAAAAAAAAAAAGAAAGCCCTTAAGTCACCAAAGGATGACCAGGGAACCAAGCCTGTTGTTAGAGGGTTGGAACTTTCTTTTTTTTTTTTTTTTTAAGATTTTATTTATTCATTTGACAGATCACAAGTAGGCAGAGAGGCAGGCAGAGAGAGAGGAGGAAGCAGACCCCCCGCTGAGCGGAGAGCCCGATGCGGGACTCGATCCCAGGACTCTGGGACCATGACCTGAGCCGAAGGCAGAGGCTTTAACCCACTGAGC
>PISX010003219.1:0-19611 GCA_004024625.1 Mellivora capensis | reverse complement strand
TTGGAACTTTCTATCCTATCCCTTCACCTCTTGGAGAGGGAAGAGGGACTGAATCAATCACCAATGGCCAATGATTTAATTAATCATGGCTATGTAATAAAATCTCCATAAAATCCCAAAGGGACCCACACACCTTGCTCTTTGCCTTTCTTCCATTGAGCTTTCCTGAGTCAAAACCTTTCATAACAAACTTGTGATCTAGTAAGTAATATGTTTCTCTGGGTTCTGTGAGCTGTTCTGGCCACTTAACTGAACCCAGGGAGGGGGTTGTTCTAACCTTTCATCTCTAGCCTGTGGGTAGGAAGCACAGGTGGTAGCCTGGACTTGGCATTGGCATCTGAAGGGGGCAGTCTTGTGGGGCTGAGCCCTGAATCTGTGGCATCTGACGCAATCTCTAGGTCAGCACTGAATAAACTATTTGGTGGTATGGGAAACACCCACGGATCAGAACCATTACCCTAATCAGAGACCTTCATTTAGAATCTAAAATAGCCAGAAGTAGAAGTTTGCCTGTGAGAATCACTAGTCCTTAAACTTTAATTTGTCACACAGTATGTGGAGATCAGCCTCTAGAATCTGCTGGGTGAGGAGAAGGGAAGGAGTAGCAGTCTACTCTAATTACTGTTATACATTTGGGTAATACATATTTTATAGGGATAAAACATCAGAATAAAAGCATATTCATAGTTTTTCTTAACCTTACGAGATATAATTATTTTAAAAAATTAACCTCTTTGATTCAAATTCCTTTGGCCTAGGGGTGAACATTTTTGGAAAGTTTGACAGAATCCCATTTGGCCATAGTAAAATTTTCCGAATGTATGGAGGAGGTAAATAAGATGAGACTAATTGGAACGAGTACATTTCAGCAGTTTAGAGAATTTCGGAAGCTCACAGATAACTTAAAAACTCTCATTTTAAAAGTTAGTCTAGATGTAGATATTGATGTATTCTTAAGTTCATGTGTTGTTTTTAGGGCAGAAGCACTCAATTCTGTATGGCATTTGTACATGGGTTTATTTCCTATAGCTCTGCTTAATTTTTTAATGTTTTCATTTTACAAAGGCAAAATGAAAGAATCATTGCATGGAGTACTAGAGCCTGAACCTGAAGCTAGGTAATGTTGATGGACTAATGAGAGAAAAAGGTAGAAAGGCAATTAAAAAAAAATATTTTGGATAAATGGCTGGATGGCTGAGCAGATGGGTGGGTGGGGAGTTATTGGAAGTCACACATAAAACCATTCAGGAAAAGATACAAACCCAAGTAAGTGAAAATGATGTTTTTACGAAGAGAGCTTAAGTTGGCTCCTATTTCTTACAGCTTCCTCCTCCACCTATCGTTAAGAAAAGAAAAAGAACTCACAGCATACTCTACCACTAGTTATGGTCTATTACAGTGTCCCAAAGATTCACATGAGATTTAAGGACCGTGCACAAACTCTTAGCTTAAGAGAGGCAAGAACACGACCATCAGAAAGCTGGTGGATCATAGTAGAAAAGGAATAAAAATTGTGCTGACTCCAATAAAATATATATTTGACTATTCATAAGTAGTTCCTAAAATCAAATTTCCTAGTAATGCTGATCAAAGAAAAATTAAGAATTAAGTGCTCACATCCAAATTCTTAATGATTAGTGGCCATTTCCTATTTTCCACCTGAGAGTATAACAGATTCCCTAAGAGGGATCATAGAGTTCACAAATGCTGGGACCAAGTATTCTAACAGATACAGTTTTATTCATAGTTTTATGTCCAAGGCCATAATCCCTTGTCTACAATTTGGAGATCCAAAACACCTCTGAAACCAAACATTTTTTCCTAAGTTTGTGGCAAACTCAACTTACGTGAGACGATTTACGTAGTCTTTATTTATCCCACTTAGTATGTGTACTGCAGAAATGTTGACCTGTTTGGTTACTCCATGCTATGTCAGACCCATTTGGTAGGGTCTGAAATTAGAAGGATTCTGAATTCTGTAATCCCTCAGGCTCCAGGGGCGTGGATAAAGGATCACAGGATGAACAGATACCTGGCTGACTGAACACTGGAGTCACTGGTCCTGATTCTACTCCTTCTCGAACCACACAAATAAGTCCCAATCCCTTGTCCATGTCTTCACATATTTAAGATTAGCTATGAAGAAGCTATCAAGTTCTCCGTCACCCTGAAATCACATTCCCGGTTCTTTTAATTGTTCTAGAATCTCTTTGGACTTTTCCAATTCATTCATCCATTCATTCAGAGAGCTGCCTACCCAGCCTGGGCCACATCATCTGCTTTTCCAGCTGTGCCCTTACTGGCACCACGACTCACACAACCAATTGCACTTCTTAACACTCCCAGGATCAGCAAGTCCATACCCTTCTTCACCTTTCTTGCTCTAGGAGAAATTTTCTAGCTGGACTACTTAAAAATCAGTGTTCTCCAACCTAAGGTAGATTCGCTAAGGAATGGAGATCCTGAGATAAATTCTGGGAAACATGGGGGGCGGATGAGAAGTCAAGAATGCTTTTATGCAACTTTTAATTGTCTTTTGTAACTGTTCCCTGCGGTACCTTCTTCTGCTTTCTTCCAACTCTGAACACCGTTTCTGCCTTCTTCACCGTTAACTTAGGACTTGTTCACGTGTTTTACTGAGGTCATTCAACAAGTATTTCTTAAGTGGCTACTATGTGCCAGGCACCGGAGCTGTAAACAAAACCAAATCCTCACCTTCTGAAGCTAAATTAATGTACACTAGATCTGATACAGGCTCTGACAAAAAATAAAGTAGGGTGGAGGGAAAAGTGAGTTGTAAGAGGTGTTGGTCTCACTATAGACTTGATGGAATAAGCCAGTGGATACTTGGAGACAGAAAGGGAGGTACAATGCCTAAGGAAGGAGCGTGTTTCAGGAGGAGGCCGAAGTTGCTGGAATAGAGTAAGAGGGGGTATGTCTGGCAGGCAAGGTGCCGGAGGGGCTTCAAGAAGGAGAGCTTAGGGAGAGCCTGTGAAATGCTGCTGGTGTTCACACGAGGCCGGTGAGAACCAGGAACTGACCCTGGCATTGGAAGAGGAAGGAACTGATGGCATCCACAAGAGGAGTCTCTGTCCAGTGGCCGGGTAGAGATGAGATGGGAGCAGAAAAGTGGGAGGTAGTGACCACAGGAGTTTGTGCATAGAAAGGGTCAAAGAGGAAAGAAGGTCCAGCTGGAGAGGAAGGTGATAATTAGGGTTTTTTGGTTTTTGATGGTGATGGGATAAACAGCATATTTTTAGCCAGATAGGAATAATCCAGGAGAGGAAATATCGTGACCCTTGTTCTTGGTCTCCCATTTAATATGTGTGTTTTCGTGATCCCATTCCTGTCCTGTATCTTCCACATCTTTCTCTTAATTAAGCTGTACTTCCTCTTGCATAATCCTGAAGCATCATGATAAAAATAGCTTTCTTGTACTCTTTTATGAGTTTTACAGGGAGGAAATGTGATAAACTTTCTATAAACTAATTTTCATGTCTAGTAGACTTTGAATTCCTCCCTGCAACCAAAAAAAAAAAGTCTTTAAAAAATAGGATCCAAGTTATTCATACATGTCATCTTTTGCTAGAGAAGTGTCAAAACAAAAGCCATGGTATATGTACCAGCAGCTTAAGTTTACATCTCACTAGCTATAATCAAAAATGTTTCTGAACCATATGCCCAAAAAAATCACTGACATTAAGAAAATATCTTAGCACATGGAAGTAGTAAACCGATGTTTGCATGAAAAATGTCAAATGAGGTAAACAACATTATTCTCCTGTAATAAAAGATTAATTGTGCTGTCACAAGTGATTTTATAATAGTTTTGGGCATCATTTACGAGAGAAATTTGTCTCATTTGCTATCATAAATTTGTAGGACCAGGGATTGTCATTTGACCATTGTACTAAGGAAATCTAAAAATTTTCAGTTTGTACAGAAAAAACATGGTCACTCTTATCAGACTTAGATAAAGGGTAAATTCCATGTAAATCCACATCTAATACAGAATTAAAAGTTGCTACTACAAGATCCATGAGAAAAACAAACCTCTTTTTCTTTTATGTAAGTCAGAGATTTTAAATTAGTGGTGAAAAACATGTGATCAGGAGTTTAAAAATCCTAGCACATATACGAACACAAGTATTCCTCTTCTCAGTGGCCATTAAATGCTTATTGTCCAAGCATTTTAAGAAGTTCTAAATAGTACCTTCCAGATTTCTCAGCTTTTTCTCTTGCCATGTTAAATTCCTCATAGAAGAACATGAAAAAGGAATACTCTTGGTTTGACAGGGTTTCGTTTGGGTTCTCCATTGACACAGGTGAAGTGTGAACCTTGCTGTTGAGTCCATGAAGCAACTGTATTCTCCTTCTTCAGCAACACAGAATGTCAGCATTTCTAGCACTTGCCACCAGCTCCTTTCCAGCTGAGAGCTTTGCAGTGTGCCACAATTAAGAAAGTATTCTGACTGTGCTGAACTTTCCAGACTTTTATGTATCAGATTAGATCACCAACAAGTACCAGGACACACTTGAAGAGTGTGTCGACTTCCCTGTCTTCAGAAATGCCTTCACTGAGTTATAGTTTAAAGTTTATATTGAGGATTTGTTTTAAAAAAAAAAATAGAAGTTTCTCTTCTGTATTTTTAGATGTGTTCTGATTGCAATTCACATGCCTTATTCAGAGAACCACATCAAACATTTCTCCTCGAAATTAGGACCAAGAAAATGTGGTGGTAGCTTTTTTTTCTCCAGATAGGCTTACACACTTTTCTTTTACATAGATGAACCCCATAGACCATTGTGTTTCCATTCCTACTTTTCCCTAAATAAAGTTCAAAATTTGTGCCATTATAGTATTTCTCCCTAGAATCTAACAAAACCCATGTGGCCATGTTTCTAGTTTCTTTTCTCAAAAATCATTTCAAACTGCCACACTTTAGATGTTCAGGGTTTTAAAAGATCCAGTCTTTAAAAATCAAATGCTTCTAAATGAATGAATAAATTAATATAGAGTATGGAAATATATACATATATGATAAATATATACACGGAAATAAATAGAAGGTATCAGCAGTTGTGTACTTCATCTTTCCCGTGTATTTGTGTAGTTAAAGGCAAGGTAGTTTGGCGGTTGGAAGCCAGAACTGGGGGGGTAGATTTTTCTGTTTGACTGGATTGGAACCACAGATCTGCCACGAATTGGTATACGACCTTGAGCAAGTACTTTGACCATTTTAGGTTTCAGTTTCCTCATTGTAGACGTTGGGTAACAATAGCAGACATGGGGTTATTTTACAAGACTTAAAGGAGGTAACATCTGTAAAACCCTTCTAGCCCAATGCCTGGCACGTAACTAGTCCTTAGTAAGTGTTAGATCGACCGTGAAGAGCCAGGTGCTGTGTGGGGCATGGGATATGGAAAAGAAAGACATTCCATTCTCTGCCTTCAAGGAGCTAACATCATAGTGACTTTTAAGATGCTTGTTCTGTGGAGGCTCTCTAAAAGGAAAGAGATACTGAACTGAGGAAGTAAAATGAAGGTCCTCTATCCCAATTTACTTCCCATTATAGGAATTCCATTTTTACAGGACTAATAGGGTCTACCTTTCTGGTGGGAATGATAGGGAAGGAGGGCAGATGCTGAAGCTGGCCAGATGATTCATTCCATTATCATACAGCCTCAAGAACCTCTGAGTCCCAGGCTGCTGCTTTTCCGAAGAGTGTGATGGCATCTCTCATGCCCGATTGCCAGATGGTTGGGTGAGGCGGTGAACACGAAGCCCTCATTCACTACGTCTGTCACACCACCTACTGTAAATGTTCACTTTCTTCAAATAAAAAAGCATACCTGTCATTTTTTTGGACACCTGTGATTGCTAGGACAGTTTTACCCATTCTCAGATTAAAACAGTCTCTCCATAAATTTTATCAGTTAATTGTGCTTGATTCTCTTCAGTGAGATGCTTTTTAAAACAGGAACGTAACCATATGGAAGGATACCCTGTTATCTTTTTGTAGTGTATTTGACCATTATAAATTCATCTAAGTATCCTCTCCCCCAACTATCATTTCTCTTTCTAGTCTGCAGACATCCCATTAGAGATTCCTTGAATGCTTTGTTGAAAAGAAGATTTATTATATCTATGTCATTTATCTTTTCCACTAACCTAGGAACTAGTAAGGGTTAGTGACATGACTTCAGGAGGAATCCTTATAGGCTCCTAATGATTCATTTAATATATATAGTTTTACTTTAAGATGGAAGAAAGTGAATATGATACACTAAACTATTTCATAACTTTTATGCACACCCATTCAACTACATTGTTATTTATGAATGGAATTATAATAGTAAATCAGTAAACTCAAAGGTCAGGTCAAAAGGACTCTGCGTAGTTTACTCAATATGTGAATTGGACATCCAGACTCATTGCTGAAGAGTTTACTGGAAGAAGGAAGCAAAAACAAGAGATTTAAATAATCAAAGTCCTAGTTATTTGTCAGAATTTTTCCCTGTGAATTTTTTTAGCTTACTTTTGATTTCCCTGTTCCTCATGCACTTATTCATTTTTTTTCATTTAGTTATTTTTCAAACATCTAATCAATACTTACTTGTTGTGCCAGCTTTATTTTTATCCTTGGGAATGTAAAAAATGAATGTACATGATCCGTAATCTCAAGGAACTTACTGTCCGACAAGGCAAAAGACAGATACATCAATAGTCTAAGTCTTTAAAATGAGCCTTCCTAGAGGATCAGATATACTCTCTATAGGAAGCTATTTTTGAGCTTGAAGGAGCCATGGAAGAGAAAAAGAGAATGGGTAGACCCAGAGGAACAGATTTAGCAAAGACCTCCTATGGGGTGGGGAGTGGTTCTGCATGGTTGGAACCCAAGGAACATTATAGAAACTAAGGAGAAATTCGGTTAGTTGTGAATGGCCTTGAATACCATGAAAATGTGGCTCAGATGATTCCCATGTTTTGGACATTTGTGAAGGATGGCCATTCCGTGGGGCAGGGCAGTCCGTGGTCTAGATGACATAAGGAGAAGCTCTGAAAAACAATCAGGGACCGTGAAATTTAGGTTGGGACAGATTTAAAAATCATTACTAAGGAATCATTAATAACAAAACTCATCAACCATTTGCATATATATGGAGGGCTGGTGAGGAAGGGAGAGAAAGGGTTTAGAGAATGAATGTTTATGGATAGTTGTATTCTTACCCAAGGCCCGGGTCGGGGAAGAAAGAAGAATGTCCACTGGAATCTGGAACTCGGGGGAAAGATCAAAACTAGAGGTAGGGAAAGTCTCATTGCAGCTGGAGTTATAAAGTAGAGATTGCCTACAGATACTGCAGAATTAAGATTAGACCCTGGATATGGGGGAGAAGTTTAGCATATTCAGAAAAATTGTCGGAGAACTAAGAAATTCTCAAGGACCAAACGATGGAGAATTTTAAAATCAGGGACTAGTTAACTACTTCAGAGTGATTACTGTGGTAGAGGAGGGTAAGAACTAGAAAGTGCTGGTGGATTTGCCAGCTAGGAAAGGACTGACCACTTTTATTCCACAGAGGGGCTGCTGCAAATGATGATTTGTATATGCTGGGGGAGGGGGTGTTTTGTTGGCTTTGAAATGAGAGCAGAGTGGGATACATTCACACCCATCTTTTGTTATCTATAACCATTCCAACAGTATGGGATAAGTTTTTTTGAGGTAACTCATCCACGAATTATAATGTTGTGCATTCACAAGAATCTCAGACAGCCACCAGAGAGATTCTGGCTGTAGGGATCAATTTGATCAGTTGAATGTGTTTTCTTCTGAGTAAACGATTCCTCTTTTCACCCACATATACATTCTAGGAAACACTGATGTACACTAATTCTGCATATTGGCTTTGTGTTTAATACAGATTTGCAGTTTTTAGGACACAAACCTAGAACATGTATATCTGTCACAGAATCCTAGATTTTAGACCACAAAGATTTCTCAAAATTTGGCTACTGTCGTTGACAGAAAGGGCCAGCGCACGCCATGTGTTACCGCGATGTGAGTGCAGGACGACGCGGTGGGCCTCTGGGCCAACCCCTCTGCACGGTGCAGGCTCTTCTTCAGCTGGTCCTGAGCCATGCTCCTGTTGCATCAAAGAAACTGAAAGGCATCCTTCAAGCCTGGCTTCCTTAGCCGAGGGCACTTTTGCATTCATTCTATCTGTTCTCCATAACCCTTTGAGGTAACGAATGCAACGTTCTCTCCGAAAAGTCTGAGACCGTCAGTGATGAAGTTCGATGCACACGTGCGTAAACCCAAGTTCCTTTAGCTTGAAGCTAATAATAAGTGACATTTTGGGTTGATTGTTCCCATTATATTGTCAGGGGTTTTGTGGTATCGTGTGTGTGTGTATGTTAAGTCATTGAGGTTATAAAGCAGAGACAGCAGAGCCAGGAGTAACCTCCCCCAGACCACCTTGAATTCCCGAAGACATCTAACACCTGCTTCTATCTTTACCTGGAGAGAGACCCACCACTTTAAAGCTGGCATGCTTAACCAGCCTGTCTACAGTCTCTCACTGTCCCCCTTCTCTGTGTGTATATATGTGTGTCTTTTTTTTTCCTCCCCTTTCTCTTAAAAAAAAATTGTAAATTTGTTGGCAGGCACGATGGTGTTGTGTTTCAGTGCAGTACACCGTGAACGGGTAGTAATGATAATTACGTCTACTCTTAGCTCATTATTCTGGGTGTCAAGACCTCCAGCACTGACACGCCAACCCCGGGCTGCGCTTAACGTCCCTCACAGGCCGTAGACTCCGGTAAGGAATCCGGCTGCTTCCAGCAAGCCTCACTGGAGCCAGCAGGAAATGAGTCCGTCAGCCACAGATTCTTATTTAGACCAAATTATTAATGTTTAGTGGCAGAAAAGTGACTCCCTTGCTCCTTCCATTGAATGATGAGAGCGTATCTGTTTTCTTGATAAGACTGCGGCCAGCCTGGCTTTTGCTCTAGAAGGTAGATAAAAATTATTCTGCCTGCAGGCCTCAGGGATGTCTGGTTTCTTTTCTCTGTTTCTGTGCCAGAGTGTATCTCCCTTATTCATCTCACACACTGTCTTTAAACTTAATCACACTGAACTTTTTGTATATGTTTGCCTGACAATAAATGGGTCTGGGGATGAGGGGGGAAAGTGCAGAGAAAAATACATCTTTATTAGGAGAGAAATAAGAAACCATTCTCTTTGTTTAGAATAGCCCATAGGTTAAATGTGCCCAGTTATATTAAGAACAAAATTTGAGAAAGTTTTCCTTTTTTTTAAATAAAATAAAAATAAAATAATATAATAAAATAATAATTGGAATGCAAATTAGTTTTAGCAAATTTTTTGATTAAAAAGTATTTTTTCATTCTACCACCTACCTCTGTCTTGTTTCTGATAGACACCTTAAAAATGTTTCCATTCTCCTGGGCTCAAATTTTCTATGCTTCATAACTTCTAATTTCGTAACTCCTTAAAACCAAAGGAAGTTGTTACAACTTGGGATATTTGCATATAAGGAATTAAAAATCTTATAGATCTTATAGATGTATTAAGATCTATTTTCTTTTTTAGGTTACATTTATTTTTAGAAAATTTAATATAAAAATTTTTAAGTAAATTTAAATATAAGCTTTAATACTGAAAGATGTTTTCTTTTTCTCTGGTCACTTTGCCCTGGACCAAGAAGACTGTTCCAACTGAGAGAGAATCTCAGATCGGTATTCCTCACAAAAACCTTCCCTTCCTATCCTGTACATGGTTCTCTGAAGCATCACAAAATCTGTCTTTACCAGTTAATGGTTGTCACACTTTACCTCGATAAGCTTGAATTTCAGGTTTCATGCTCATTCCAGCATTACTGTCCATCTTTGTGACAAGCTGCCAAGTAAGCAGGTCGGGGGTGCCATACAACGATGTGTACAGTGTCTTAGAATCTTATACTCTTAGACATGTAGAGCAGAAAAGCCCTGCCTGTCTGTGAGACTCTGGCCCCTCTCGCCTTCCAGACACAGCTGGGAAGCCTGAGGGTGTGGGGCATGTCAGAAAAGCCGGTGGCAGCTGCCTCCAGGTCCAAGAACTCTATTTGTTGATCCAGAATTGAACTCAGTCTTACTGCTCTCATTTGAAGCCTATTTAAATTAGCTCGTTTATCTGGTTTTCCCTTCTAGAGAAGATAGAAATTACTAGAAGAAGGTAGAGTCTGGAACTCAAGGCAGGCATGCTCTGTTTGCCATACCTGATTCCATACATGTCTTCTGGTTATTTCCTGTAGTTAAATTCTCCCTGAAAGAATACAGAACGCCTCATATTCTGATTACTTTGGGTCCTCCATTTAAGGGAGAAGTACATACTTTTGATGCTTTTTCAGCAAGGTTTTGTTTCTGAACGTCTACAAGCAATAAAAGCTATCACAGCAAAATATTCACATAAACATCAAATTTTATAGCCACTATATACCACTCAGTATCCTTCTAGTCTGTCTAAAAGGTAATGCTCTATTTCCTGTTTTCCAGTCTCTGCTTTGCTGTGTTGTTTTTCCAAGATCACTAAAGGTGATGCGTTTTCATTATGAAATGATTTGTTTCTGCTGCTATTTTCTTTCTGTGATCCGGACTGCTGACTGGAGTCGCAGCAGTGAGCAAGCCTATCACAGGTGCCATCTGAAGTCTTTTACTCCCTCCTTCCTTCTCTGGTAGGGTGAGATCTTGATTAGCCAATGCCCGGGCAGTCCCCTTTGCGTGAAGGCAGCCAGATTCAACACGGGCCTCCAGGAGTCAAGCCTTAGAGCTGTGTCTGCCCACCGCCCGCCCCCCAATGGGAGTTGAGACTCCCGCGCCAGCAGCATTTGGAAGCCAAGGACCGCCTTCTTCCACCTGGTTTCCTCTCTCCCTCTCTCCCTCTCTCTCCATACTGGAAGCATCGCCCCTCGTTCTCCTCCCCACCTCCTTTCCCAACAAGCCCTCGTGGTCCTTTTGACTTACTGTTTGAAATGTCTTGGGTACCATGCTTTTTCACCTAAAGCCTAGTTGTGAGATCCACATCTTTTTCCTACGTAGACCCAGTATGACTGAGGAGGGCTGAGGCAGGAGGGAAGTACAGGGACTTACTCAGCGGAGCCCCCACGCCGCCCCAGACGGCCAAGCAGGACGCGCTCCCGGCCGTGGCCCTCTCCTTCCCGGCCTCTCCTCCTCCTGCCGCTGCTTCCCGCCAGCTCTGGCCCCAGGTCTCACCTCCAGGGACATATTCTTTTCTCCTGCCTCAAGTGTGAAAAAATGTCTTTCCGAGTTTTGTTGAAATAAAACTGGCATCTGGAAGATGCCCCATTTGCTGGGAAGCTTAGAGGGGGCCCCTGCTCGCAGGGCGCGAAAGCGCACAAGTTCTTGGGGTGCACAGGGGG
This sequence comes from Mellivora capensis, assembly GCA_004024625.1. NCBI lineage: Eukaryota > Metazoa > Chordata > Mammalia > Carnivora > Mustelidae > Mellivora > Mellivora capensis. Next base: position 8,172 of record PISX010003219.1, on the reverse strand, counting down.
CGGGGGGAGAGAGGGGGGAGGCGGGGCGTTGCTGGGGGCCGGGGGCTCCGCGCGGCTGCCCAGTCCAGGCTTCCCGGGAGGACCTCGGCGCTCGGGCGAGCCGCGTTGCCCTGGGGCATCCTCAGCCCGGCCGGCCCCCAGGATCCCCGGAGTAAAACGGGCCTGGACGACTGCGTTGTAACGTGGGCCCCGCGCTTGCCCCGCGCTTGCGCATCTACCTCTGAAGAACAGCCCTTCGGGGTCCTGGTGTTTGGTTTCTGAGCCCCCACCTCCTTTATGCGTGCCTGCCTTGAGGTGCCCCGGGGGCTGTGACCTGACTACCCCACCCATGGGCATCGGAAACGGAAGCGTAAAGCAGCCACCCGCCCCCGCCCCCGGGGCTGTGGAGGTCTGGGGCCCGGCCGGAGCGTGCTGGTGGCGGGGCTCCCCGGAGGAGTCCGGGGCGCTCTCGGCCTGCGCACGTGCGCCCCCGGTGTGCCCCCCTCTCCTCCGCCGTCCCGTTGCTCCTTCCGAGAAAAGTAGGAGCAGCTAAGATTTCTCTTTGATGCAAGGCTCAGCTCTGCACCTGCTCGGGACCCTGTCCTCTGGGTCGTGGCTGGGCCTCCAAAACCCAGGACGTGTGCTTACGGCCCCGCCGTAACTTACTTGTGCGTGTAGCTCTCCTGGTGCACGCAGACTTCGTTGTCCTCCTGAAACGGAGCCAAGCCCAGTGCCTGGCCTGCGGTTGCGGGGATAAAGGGTCGTCAAATGACGGCGTGAGCCAGAGCTTGGGTCGGCTCCTGGACGCACGTTCTCTTCAGTTTGTGTTCTCTCTGCTGTAAGGACCCGCCGGCTTTATGTTTGTATTAGATTGGTCTTCTGTGGTCCTTAGGAAAATGTGCTTTAAAAATAAAATAAATACGATAGTGAGAAAATTAAGATGTTTTGGTGATCTAAACACTGGCAAAGTACTTTTTTTTTTTTTTTTTGTAAATGTTACAAAATAAAGAGTTCCGAGTAAAATTAAGAGGGGATCTACTAGATTTTGGCTAAGTGCTTTAAAAAAGAAAAAAAAAAGGGGTTTTCATTCCCTGTCCAAATATTTCAACTGAAAGTTACTGGTAGCTCTTTCAGAGGAAGATGGGAACTCTGCAATCCTTTGTTTGTTACAAAGAAAATGTTTTTGTCTTCTGATGTTTGGAGGAAGGATTAAAGGCAATTTATGACTTGGGTAGAAAGTAATAAAAGTAGTAACAATGGCGTGTCTTCAAAATTGTCATCATTTTCTGGAATTACTAACAATATCAACTCAGCAGGCATTTTACGTCCAAAAAGCATTACTTTCATTTGTCATGCTTTAATGTAAACTCTAGCATCAGTCTTCTGACTGCTGGGCTGGATCACTTTCTTCATTCCACTGTTCATAAACAGGATTTATTCAGAGGAATTCTGCTATTAGATGTTTTAACACCGGGCTCAAGAAATATATTTATAATTCATTTCTTTCAGGAAATAAGCATCAAGATCTACATAAAAAGTCTCTTATTAAGTCGTGGCTTTTTTAGTTTCTCCAGGAATATGCCATTTTTAACTCCCAAGGGAAATTGTAATAATAAATTAACCTCATAGGTTATTTTCATTTTTAGGGTACCCCTTTTTATTCGTATAATCCTAGTTTATAGATTTCTTACCATTTGTTTAATTAAAACAATCACATATACTTTTTAAAAAAAGGTTTTTTGATCTTTGCAACAATTCTGTCTAGTAATAATAAGAATGCTATTATATATTAAGCTCTTTTACTATTTGACGGAATATAAGTGGTATCAGGATATTACCCAGTATCGAATAGCAAATCCAGAACTCAATGAAGAACTTGCGGCCAAATAACATCTTAACTATACCTCTGGTAAATTTAATGCTGTTTTCCTTGGGGTGTGTTTTTTAAAAGAACTCCCAGAAGTGTTAAAACATTATTATTGCACATGTTCTATTTTCTGTTTTCACTTTTTTTGTTTGTTTTCAAATAAATGGTGTGTTCTGTTGCTTAATGAAGCTCGGGTTTTTAAGACCTGCCCAAGCATTCACTTTTAGGCAATGGCAAGTGTGATGTGGAAAGTGATCTGAAATAATTTTAAAATAAGCACAAGAGTTTTTATATGATGCTGGTTGTTTAATTATTTTAATGCTTCAGATTTATGTTATAGAGCCCCTCTCAGTACCCTCACCTGAAAATGAGGGATATTCCCTTAATTTCTTCTACATCAGACTCCTTTAATATAGGATGAAAAGTAGATATAACATTTTTAATGTATTTGTAGATCATTCCATTCGACATCCTTTGATTCCAAGATGAGAACCCCTGGATGAATTAGCCTCTAGCTCTAACATTCAGTGTTTTTGAATCAAATGTCCAGTAATATTCCTGGGTATGTGGTATTATTTTCTCCAATAATTCAAATCCTTAGTGCGTTGATATTTGCTTACCTGCCGTAAGGTGGACTGCAGTGGTCTGTGTGGGTCTTTGTTGAAACACATGTGTCTTCTCTCCATCCAGAGTAAAAGAAGCCGAAGAGGTCTGCAGGCAGAAAAAGGGAAAATCACTTTATAAAATAAAACCAAGACATGATTCTGGAATTGTAAGTATTTAACTCTTCCCTTTTTAACTTGGGATTTGCTTTGGTTTTTAAACACTGTTTTCAAAATGTATACAAACTCACATAATAACATTTTAATTCTTTTCCTCTTAAGTGCGAAAGAGATTCTCTCTCTCCTTTTCCTTATACTTTTAATCAGGCCCAAAAGGCCTAGAGAGTCTCAAGATCGAGCATCCAGAGCCTAAGAATGAAGACGAATCTGTTAGGGGATGCATATACCTACATATGTTTGGGGGGGGGGCAGGAGTTAGGGAGCCTTTTCTCACTTTCTCCATTACATAAGCATCACCCACACAGGGCTACATTTGGGCTGTGATCACTGGATTAGCACCACTGGGATCTAAAACATGATGGGCAGTGCCAAGTGTAGTATCGTCCTTTGCTCAGGCTGAGGGGCTCAGCCCTGGCTTGTACCCCTAAGTGACTCTCAGAGTTGGCCGTTTAACAACTGTCAGCCAGGAGGTTGAGTTTAACAACCTCATCTAAGGTTCCTCCTTGCCCGCGTCTCCCTTTAAACTGCCGTATTGTGCACCCTGGAAGGCAGGGCTTAGTAAACATGACTTTTCCCTTGTGATGCTTTCAGTGTTGTTGTGAATGTTTTGAGGGTATATCACTTAGTACCACAGGGGTAAGTAAATGATGCTGTTTTAAATGAAAAGTTGGGTTAGGCCTTAAAATAGGAACATTTGGAATTGCATTAACCTAATGTGGTCTAAATGGAAAAGATAAAAATAACTGAAGTTGGAATATGATTAAACTCTGATTAAACCCTATTTAGAAATTGTTAGGAAGTATAGCTTCATTTAAAAGCTATTTCCGGGGGCGCCTGGGTGGCTCAGTGGGTTAAGCTTCTGCTTTCAGCTCAGGTCATGATCTCAGGGTCCTGAGATCCAGCCCCGCATCAGGCTCTCTGCACAGCAGGGAGCCTGCTTCCCCCTCTCTTCTCTCTGCCTGCCGCTCTGCCTACTTGTGATCTTGGTCGGTCAATAAATAAATAAAATATTTTAAAAAAATAATAAAAGCTATTTCCGGGGTTGCCTGGATGGCTGTGGTTAAGCGTCTGCCTTCGTCTCAGGTCATGACCCCCGGGTCCTGGGATCGAGCCCCGCATTGGGCTCCCTTCTCAGCGGGGACCCTGCTTCTTCCTCTCTCATTACTTCTGCTTATGTTCCCTCTCTCACTGTCTGTCAAATAAATAAATGAATAAATAAATGCTATTTCCCCTTTAGTTTCTTTATATCAAAAGAAATACATTTTTGTACATTTTTGAGAAGTATTATATTATGGTTTAGTTTATTTTCTTCCTGGTTAAAGTACAAACTTAAAGGTACATTGAATGAGGAGGAATAAGTATTAATTAACCTCAGTCATGTCATTATAAGGATAAAAGAGAATTAAGTCATATTAACCATGAAATGAAGCAGCAATTCAATCTTCGTACTTATGTATTTGTGCATAGAATTGAGAATGAGAAAGGTGAGTTGGCACTTTTTCATGTTAGCTAGAAGCTGAATTTTTAAAGATTTTATTTATTTATTTGACAGACAGAGATCACAAATAGGCAGAGAGGCAGGCAGAGAGAGAGGGGGAAGCAGGCTCCCTGCTGAGCAGAGAGCCCGCTGCGGGGCTCGATCCCAGGACGCTGGGATCATGACCTGAGCTGAAGACAGACGCTTAACTGACTGAGCCACCCAGACACCCCTTGGCTTTTGAAAATTCTTAAAGATAAAACAAATTTTACTTATATCTTTTTCCTTTATGGGCTGGTGGATCTTTAACCTTTTCCCAGAGAATTTGACCCAAGTGAAAATATCTTGTTTGAGCTATTCTAAACTCCGTACATTTTTTAAAGTTCTTCTTTCTAACTCTAACTCTTATCTGGTGTGTTTATTTTCAGAAAGCAAAGATAAGCATGAAAACCTGAACAATGAGAAGCAGAATAAATATGAGTAATTCAGCTGACCTGAGGGCGGGAAAGAAACTACATCATTTTGTTCATTTTTCCTCTTGATCTCTAGCATAATCTTTGTGTTTTCTAAACAGTTCACCGATTGTTGAATTTTACTGTACATTCATAAAAATGCAAAAGCAGTGGACCATGGAGAATTTGACACCTTTTCTTTTTTTGTAAAGTTTATAGTAGTATATCAATAGACCAAAACAACAGCATGTGTAAGAGGCAATATTTGCATTAATGCTGAACATGCTAAATGTTAACCTAAAATTTACTTTTGTGAGAATATTCCTTGTCCCAGCAAAACACTTTCCTTTCTACTGACACCAGTACTCCCTATCACTGCATTTAGATTTATGGTTAAAATGTTATTTCTAGTGAATCGTTTGTATCAGTTCCACGTCTACATATAAATTTTCTATTTTAAAATTTAAGTACCATTTATATATCATGATCAAGGCTTTCCCAGTTCTTGGGTTGCTCTCCCTAACTATATATTTGTGAAAGAAGATTATCTTTTTTTACTCAAGTCAGATAATGAATAGAAGAAATATAGCAAAAGAGGTAAGCCCTTTCCCATAAATCATCTAATATAGGCAGGAATCAGAGTTTTAAGTTTAATGAGGGCTTTTATCGGCCTGTGTTGAGACCCTATATAAAGCTAATATTCAACGAAAATAACCTAAAGGTGTGCCTCTGTATAACTTTACCATTGGCCTTCACGGAGAACATGACTCCATATTTTGAAGGAATTTAATAAACGATGCTCATAAAGTTGCCAAACATGACTAATTGTTGGCCAAAAAAAGGGGGTGAGAAGTGAGTTTTTGGATGGATTGACATCTGTTAATTAAATATACCTGCCTGAGTATTTTTACATGATTGGGATTGTCTTTATGTGTTATAGCAGGTGATTAAAGGCTGTAAAATGAGTATATAATGATTTATCTGAAGGAGCTTAGGAAAGGATTTTCTTTTATTTCGCTTTGAGGGGTAAAAAAAGTAAATCTCCCACTCTTATTGAGTGTACATTAAAGTCGTCTCATGATGCATTGTGATGGTTTTGTCTAACACTAATAGGCGGGTTTTTAAAAAATTCTTTTGATTAATATTTGTTGGAGGTTATGGTGGTTGATATTTCTCACTATCGGAAACCAACTGAAATGAGAAAATGTTCCAAATCACAACTACGTTCGCATTTATGTAAAGTACGGTCTCTTACCTTTTAGTTTGTAGTTTAAGTGCACAGAAACAGTAGTGGATTGGGGTTGTTTTGTAGTCTTCTGTCTCCTTCAGCTCCTCTGATGTGTATATTCCCATTCTTCACTGAAGTAATAGGGCATTTAACAAAGATCGCTATGTGCAATACTGTATTTAGTGTTTCTATTTCAATTTTTCTAGGATGTTAATTTATATGAAAATAAAATGAATAATAAAAGAGTTCTGTGCCTCCTGTGTGTATATCGCCTAAGGATACTTGCAAAATGCAGTCATCATATTTAACATGGGGGGGAAATAAGTTAGACTCTATGTTTGGAGATTTTTAAAAAGTTCTTATTTCAAGTTGAACAGTTGTTAGTAGTTGCGTATTTGAAAAGTAAATCAAAAAGCTTCTTACGCAATCTTAAGGGAGAAGTAATTACCCCTTACGAGCAGAAATATATCAATATTTGAGAAATCCTTTTTCCAAAAGTGTAAAGTTAGATGCAAAAATTCACTGGATACAGATTAAATGGGGAAGGGCTATTGGAAGACGATAAGGCCAAAGGGAAAAGAATGGTGCAGATGGGATCTATATAGAAGAGGAAGTAAGGAATGAAAACTAAGTACTAATGGAGAAGCATGGCAAGAGTTTTCTTACTCTGCAAGTTAAGCTTTGTGTTTAGGTCTGATCATTTTTCAACAAATTCTTTTATGCCCTGTACATTGATTTATCATCTACTTTGTGTCAAGGCATGGTGCTAATAACTGAATGTCTCAAAGACCTTCAAGTTGGGGAAGCATATAAAGCAACAATTATGGTTCATTGTAATGTCCAAATCAGCACAAAAGGCTGGAGTGCCTGGCTGTCTCAGTTGGTAGAGCATGTGACCCTTGACCTCAGAGTCATGAGTTCAAGCCCCATGTTGGTAGTGGAGTCTATTTGAAAAAAATTAAGAACAGAGAGCCCAGCAAGCTAAATCTAGAGAGATGAGTGGGTATTACGCAAGTGAAGGGGGAGAAATTGGCAGACGGAAAGACAGTGCTCAAAGACTCATCGAAAACATTTCTTTTAGGAGTTTTACCTAGTTCAGATTAGGTGGAGGGAGGGAGCAGAGCATAAAGTTCAAGAAAGGATGGTGAGAGATGTCACTAGAGACATAGAAAAGGGTTTTATAGTAGAAACCAATGTAATTTTATGACAGTTTGGGGTCAAGAGGATTTTAGAATCATCTGTGCCCTTCCTGCTCATAGTAGGGTGGTGTGTCAGCAGCCCCGACCTTACCCGAGAGCTTGTGTGAAATACAGTCTTCAGAGTTTTCCAAATGGTTGGTGAGGAGGGGGTGATGATGTGCTTCTGAGAGAGGTAACAAACTGAGGGGGAAAGGCATGGAAAACAGATGCAAAATAGTCTGCCACACCTGACAAAGAACTGGTTCATCATCAAGAATAAGAGGTAGGGAAGAAGGCAGGGTAAGCGATGAGAGGCTACGGGTGGGATCAGGGGCCAGATCATGGGAGTCTTCAGTAAGAGGAAACAGTATGTAGTCCATTGTGGAGCCAGTAAGTTATTTTAAAGTAACATGAACAGGTTCTGGCTTAATAAAGCCCATTCTGGTACCCGTGTCGAGCAGTATACACCTAGAGGCCAGAACACCTTTAAAGAAACTATTGCAAGTCCAAAGGAAGGAATAGGACTTGATAATAGTAGTAGAGATGGAAACTTAGCACTGAAGAAATGATATGTTAAGGAGGTAAAATATATATGAGAACTTCCGAAATCTTTACATGTGAAAAACAAGAAAGCATACTGAATATAAGATGACAATCTGGTTTCTTGACAATCCAGTCAGAAACCAAATAATCCAATTTGGCAAAGTATGTCTCTGTGCATCAACAAAGGTGGTAGGAGGAAATGCTTCAGTCAAGTTTCTTCAAAAATATCAGTGCCTTAGAGAAACCTGATAAGACTATCAAGAAAACCGACTCCCAAGTCTTTATGTCCCCCAGTTTTCATTTTCTTCAGAATACCTGGTATCGTATAGTTACATAGTTATTAGTATATAGTCTGTCACCCACTCAAGTTTAAATCCAGAAAGACAGGGACTTTTTGCCTTTACAACTAAATCTGTGACATTAAAAACAGCATGTGTTTGCTGTGTCCCACAGATTTTGAACCGTTATGTTTTCATTATCATTTGTTTCCATGAATTTTTTCAATTCTTCTTTAATTTCCTGGTTGACCCATTCATTCTTTAGAAGAACGCTGTTTAGCCTCCATGTATTTGGGTTCTTTCCAAATTTCCTCTTGTGATTGAGTTCTAGCTTCAGAGCATTGTGGTCTGAAAATATGCAAGGAATGATCCCAATCTTTTGATACTG